>AFQZ01000289.1:0-50780 GCA_000222935.2 Aciculosporium take MAFF-241224
GTTTAGAGCAAGCTTATAATAAGAAAACCTCCCTAGCTATACATTTAAGCAGCATAAGAGCTGTATATTTAAGTAGTATATTAATAGTAACCCTATTTAGTAATGTAGTATTTAAGAGTTTAGAGCAAGCTTATAATAAGAAAACCTCCCTAGCTATGTATTTAAGTAGCATAAGAGCTGCACATTTAAGTAGTATATTAATAATAACCCTATTTAATAATATAGTATTTAAGAGTCTAGAGCAAGCTTATAGCAAAAAGACCTTCCTAGCTATATATTTATAAATATAGTTTATATAAGTACGTAGTAATCTAGTAGTAAGACTAATAGTAATTAAAAGATAAAGTGCTATTAAACACACTAAAGAGCTAGTAAGCAAACCTATTATAATAGTAATTTAAAAAGCATAGAAATAAGATTTATTATATAAAACGTAAATAGCACTGCTTAGTAGTAGTAATATAATAGTTAAGAAGCACTAAGTAATTAATAAAAACAGTTTACTATATTTTAATATAAGGGTATATATGCTAATAAGGATATATATAGAAATTTTAATGCTTACTTATAATAAACTTATAGTAGGACACTAGGGTATAAGCAAGATAATCTATAGAGTAGCTAAATAGTACTACTAGCTAGAATTATAAAAAGATATAAAAAACCATATAAGCTTATGCTTAAACTATTAAGTTAATAAGTTTAGGTTATACTAACCTTATAGTAAGTTAGCTATATTACTAATTCCTAGCAGACCTTTTTAAGAGCTTTCTATAGACTTTATTACTAGCCTCCCCCTAATAAAATAAGCTAGCAAAAAGAAGCATAATGCAATTCTTGTTATTATGGATTGATTCTTAAAATACGCGCTATATATAGCTATGTTTATAAGGATAATAAGTAGTAACCTTGCTACTATCTTCCTTAAACATATGTTTAAGAACTATAGCACACTAAAAGGGATTATTTTAAATAAAAGAATAATATTTACTAGTAGTTTCTAAAGAACCTTCTACTACTTACTAGTAACTAAGCAACTACTTAATACTGCTTTCTATTTATAAATAAACAAACAGATAAAAAGGATTAATTAAGTCCTAAAGCACTACCTTAAAGCATTTAGGGCATAAGAGCAAACAGACTAGAAAGACTATTTATATTTAGCTTAATATGCCTATAATACTAGCAAGCACTTAGCTTACAGCTACTCTTTAGTAGAGTTATTACAAGGTTACCAGCCAAGGGGCCTAGACCATATTATAAAAGCAATAAATATTATAAATGCATAAGCAGATATAAGGGTATAAGAATAACAAAAATAACATAAGGCAACTAAGCAGCTACTATATATTACTTAAGAACAATACATAAAGCACTATAATAAGAGAAAAGGCTTAATAAGTTTTTTACTAGGTAATTATATACTTTTATTAACTAAGAACATTAACCTTTAATAACGAAGTAAGAAGCTTATAGTAAAGTATTTAGAACCTTTTAAGGTCTTAGAGAAAGTAGGCATATATAAACTAGCCTATTGTTTAAAGCTCCTAAATAACATGCGCCTGTATAATATATTTAATATTACAAGTTTAAAGCCATATAAAGGTCTAAATTCTAATAAGGCTATAGTAATGTTACAGCTACTTATTTATAACTAGAAATTATATAAGGTTAAGCAAATTATAATATATAAGTATTAAGGTAAGTAGTATAAATACTTAGTAAAGTAAAAAGGCTATAATAAGTTAAAAAATTCCTAGGTACTAAAAAGGAATTTTAATACATAAGACATTATAATAAATTATAAAAGGGAAATAGTAGTAAGGTAGTAAAGTACATATATAATATATTACAGGAAACATTAGTAATACTTAAAGATACTTATCTTTATTAATAATAGACTAATAGCAAGATTATCATAACTATACTTCTAAGCACCAAATACGGAACACCGCGGATACGACGCGGTATTACGCCTAAAACAAAAAAGAAGCATAGAATTAGATTCCTTATTATTAATTACCCCCCCTAGTAATAGCACATTGCATAAAGGGAGTAAGCAGCGCAAGGGGTGTAATAATTAATAAATTTTTGTGTGGATCTGTAACTAATAAAGGACAAGGCACTACCTAGGAAAAAACATAATATTAAGGAGAGAATCCTAAAGTAATAGTAGTATAAGAAAAACTAAAGAATAAAATGAAATTACTAAAGAAATTAATAATAAAAGTTATTCTAAAGGCAGAAATAACAGAAGTATAGGCTTTTATTAGAACTTTTATATAAATTACTATAAATACAGAAGGGGAGATAGCCTAAGCAAGAACGGATATGGGAGGCCTACAGGCCTTAATTATAGAAGTAGTTAGCAGTAAAGTAGAAACTACAGTTAAGAAGGCAGTTAAGAAGGCAATAGAGGCTATTTATAGGACTAGATTAGCAGTTAAGGGGACTTAAGCAAATATTACAGCTTATAGAGTTACAGGGCAGAATATAATAATACCTTTAGCCTAAACGGAGGGTATAGCGATACTAGCCCGCCATTACTAGGAAGCACTAGTAAAGGAAAGCACTATTAGCAAGGCAGTTAGGAACAGATTACCAGGAGAGATTATAAAGGCAGTAAACAGTGCTATTAGTATAAAGGAGGTAGTAGTAGTATACTAATTGTAAAGTAAAGATATAGTTATTACGTTTACAGAAGCAGGGAGGAAATAAAAGGAAAACACGGCCTAAGTAGGAGTTACCTTTAGACCTAAGGCAGAAGTAAACAGGAAGATATTTAGTGTGATTATTAAGGGATTCCTAACACAATTAACGAACTATATTGCGATTAAGGATATAAGGAAGAACATTAAAAAGAAAAATAAATTAAATATGGTAAAGATAATAGTATAAAAGCTAAGAGGAATAGCAATAAGGGCACTATTAGTAGTTAGTATTAAGGGCACTAAGGCAGCGAACTAACTATGCCATAGGGGAATAGTATACTAAGCAGAGATTTTTAATACTAAGCTATATAACAAGATAATCCACCTAAAGCAATATTATAACTATTATAAGATTAGATATATTACCAGATACTATAAGGAGGAAGCAAGATACAGTAGGTATGCTGCTGGAAAACACCCTAAGGGAGAGAGGACTTGCCTAACGTTAATAGGCAAGGTATAGGAGAGATGCCTAAATTATACAGGGGTATATCCAGTATAGTCTTAACTATGCTTAGTAAGTAATAAGAAATAGCAGCAGGCTAGGGAGGCTTATGCCATAAGGCCGCTGTTCTTTTGCAACCATTGGTCGGAGGTTGCAACGGCTACTATAGGCAAGGGTCACTAGGGAAAAGAAACCAGGGGACTAATAGAGAGGCAGCTAAGAGGAAGGAGCATACAACTAAGGGGCCCTTCTGTAAGATAAACTTACAAGCTAAGATTAGGATGACAGAGACTAGCAGAGGAAGGCATAATGCTAGCCTTTTTATAGCTAACTAGAGGGCTAAACAATACCAGAGCCAGCCCAACCAGGGTGCTCTAAAGCACACAATAAAGTATATAATTAAGGTTATATACTGGAATATACAGAAGAAAAGCAATTTAGTATATCTGGCGTTAGGGCATAATATTAGCCCTAAGGTAATAGCCATTTAGGAACCAGGAGGCTATAACAGTATACTGCTAAATCCATCTTAGGGATACTATATATTAGCAATATATAGTAGAAGAATAGTAATTTATATATACTAGAAGGTTAAAACAGGACTTTAGACTATAGGGAGAGGGGAGGATTAGTATAGTATTAAGCTATATAGAGTAGAAATATATAACATCTATTCCCCAGCTTATAAAAGGGAGTAGCAGATGCCTTTATAACACTTTACTAATACCTAAGCAAAGGGCTGGAGTGTATTTATAGGGGACTTTAACTAATATCACCCCTTATAAGACAGATTCAGCCGAACATCTCCAGGGCATAATAAGATGTTAGAATTCATAATAAGGTAGTAACTTGGCCTAGCTATGCCGTTTAAGGAAGTAATAAAAAGAGAACATAGTAGCAGGGATAGCACTATTAACTATATGTAAACCACCCATGACGTTAGTGTTAAATTCATTAGGCCAGTAGAAATCGCCGGATCTAACCATATGCCCCAGCTTATTAGCATCAGAATAAACAAGAAATTAAGCAACAGCCTAGGGTTAGTTTAGGGTTAGAGGATAGCAGACGAGAACCTTATTATAGCAGAGGCTTTAAACAGGCTTAGAAAGAAGGGGTTAGAGCTTCTGCTATATAACTAGCAAGAAATTAATAACTATATGCAGTAGCTTACCTAATAGCTTATAGAGATAGCTAATACAGTAGCACCTAAGTGACCTTAAGAGTATAGTAAACCACAGCCTTAGTAGAATAAAAGGGTAAAGGACGTAATAGTAAAGGCAAGACGTGCTAATAAGTAGTAGTAGTAACAATAGACACAGGAAGCATAGCAGGCCTTAACGGAAGCTATAAAAAAACAGAATTATATTATCTTAAAGGAGAAGAGAAGTAGCTAGCAATAGGCAGTTAGCAAGTTATCTAAGTCCAAAGGGAGTCTTTAGACCCTGGAGCATTAGGCCCGGCTATAAAGTAGACTTCCTCCTAAAAGGCAACAGGTCCTACTACTAACCCGGCTAGGAGACGACGGCAGGGAGGAGATAGTAAAGGTTATATATAAGGGTAAGGCAAGGGTATTTACAGAGAGGTTCTTCTCTCTATCCACGGCTAGGGCTCTAGGTCCGGAGGTAAAGGAGGGGATAAGATACTGTAATAATAATCAGGCAGTTCCTATGTTTATAGAGGAGGAAATTAAAGAGGTTATAAAGAATATAGTAAGTTAAAAAGCCCTAGGACCGGACAAGCTGCTAACGGGTTTCCTTAAGCTATATAGAGCGGCCCTAATATTATGTTTAATATGCCTTGCAAATGCTTACTATAGCTTGGGATATCATCCGGCCTTCTTCTAATAAGCAAAGGTAGTAGTTTTATATAAACCTAGGAAGTCCCCTAAGGAGTTAGGTAGACTAGGGGGGTGGAGGCTAATATTACTATTAAACATAATAGGCAAAGTGATTAAGGGAGCTATTATAAGGAGGATTACTATTGCAGCAGAGGAAGGCTATATACTACTAAACATGCAAATAGGCAACAGGGCTGGCAGATTAATAGAAATAGTACTAAACATGCTAAAAGAGGTCGTAAGAATAGCATGGCATTACTAGGGAATAGCATTATTACTATAGCTAGATATTACTAGGGCATTTAACACTGTTAGCTATAAATAATTAATCCGCACTATAAAGGAGTTAGGACTGCTAGGGTAGATGGCCAGATAGGCACAGGGCTTTACATTAAAAAGGAGAGTATAATTAGTGTTTAACGGACGTATTACTAAGGAAATCCAAGTTACTGCAGGGGTTCTATAAGGGTTGCTGGCGTCTCCTATTCTCTTCCTGCTCTATATTATGCTATTATATTAAAGACTAGCAGCGGCGGAATTAACGTTAACATTAGGGTTCTTGGATAATATAAACATTATAGTATATAGAAAAACAGCAGAAGAGACAAAAGTATAACTAAAAAGAGCCTAGAGAATATGTAAGGAGTGGTTAAAGGAATATAAGCTAAGGTTTAACCTAGGAAAGAGCAAGCTAATACACTTTATAAGGAAGAGGCAGGCAATTATAACAACAATCCGACTTAGAAAAGCAATAATATAACCGACACAATTAGCGCAATTCCTAGGGGTTTGGATTTACTAGAAGCTTTATTAGTTAACCTACATAGAGAAGGTAAATGCTAAATTGTCATAGTAGAAATTAGCGCTCACGGCGCTAGCTATGTCTACGTAGGGATGCCGACTAAAGTGTGCGAGATCCCTTTATACATAAGTAAT
This sequence comes from Aciculosporium take MAFF-241224, assembly GCA_000222935.2. NCBI lineage: Eukaryota > Fungi > Ascomycota > Sordariomycetes > Hypocreales > Clavicipitaceae > Aciculosporium > Aciculosporium take. The sequence continues at coordinate 5,930 of AFQZ01000289.1, forward strand.
ATAAAGCATAATAGCCTATAAAGCTAGGATATACTATACCTATAGCAAGCTAAAAGGGGTAGTACAGGGGGTAGCAAAGGCATTTATAAGGGAACAGAATGAATACTTAAGGCGGGTTATAGGGGCATATAAGGCAATACTAGTAACACTCTTAGAGACAGAAGCAGCAGTGCTGCTAGTGGATCTGTACCTTAATTATATTAAATAATAATTCCACTAAAGACTTAAGGATAGTGGCATAGGCAAGAAGATATGGCAGGCCTGTAATTTGATAGCATTATAGCTATAACGCTAAGGAAGAGGCCGCTGACGTAATCACTATAAGGCGTTTCCTAATCGCCCCCCCCCCCCTCCCTAGCAGCCTTACAGCCAGACAGGAATTAAAAAGAAAGTGGGGAAAACAGTGGATCCGGCAGAGGCATAAGGCTTAGGTGAGAAGAGGACGGGCAAAAGTAATAGCAGTAGATAAGGAACCTAACTTTAAGAGTATAAAAAAAATAGTAAAGCTTTATAATAGCCTACTTAAGCATAAATCTGCAGCCCTAGTTCAGCTTTAAACGGAAAAAATAAGGCTAAATACCTTCCTTTATAACAGATAGGTGCTTAAGGTAACTTTACTAATATACTAATACTAGAGAGGAGATAAGGATATCTACTACCTTATTCTGTTATGCCTAGAATATAACTATCTAAGACTAATTCCGGCAGTGCCTGTAATAAGAAATCCACAGGAACTTAGGGCAGTGCTTAATAATAAGAAGCTAGCACTAAATATCATAAAGTGGGTGCTTTTAACTAGGCGACTTTAGCAGTACAGATTAGCAGAGGAGCTTAGTAAGGCATGGCAGATACATAATAATAAGGCTAAGAAAGGGACTAGAGGTAATGAAAATAATAGGATAAAGGAGGAAGAGCCGGACTAGGAGGGGAGGTGCTTATAAGGGGTTTTTACTAACATACTAACCTTTTATATAAAGCATAACCATACTTCTGTTATTGTCTGCAGTTCCGGGGAACTAGCAGATATCTTATACTAATAGTTAGAAACAATAAAGACTTTATATTAGAGGCTTAGCGGGAGCTATATAGAAGAATATGGGTTTTCTCCCCTATTTTAGGGTTTTTCCTATATTAAGAAGTTAGTTGATGAACTAGTTAGTGGCTCTAGCTACCTAGCGTACATGAATAATAATAATAATAGACTAATAGCTACTAAAAGCACTATATTCTTACTACTAGTAAGCTACTCTTATTTAGAGCTATTATTAGAGTTATTAGCACCTATAAAGTCAGATTTAATACTAAGTAATTCTAATATAGTACAAGGGATAGTTATAGACATAATACACATAATAAGGAAAATCTCCCTTATAGTAGGCTTATATAGCTAGTAATAAGTTAGCTATTATAAAGTTATAAATAAACTAAAAGATATATATATCCTTACTATATATATAAATATATTATAAGTAGTTAGTGATTTTTATTTATATAAGCATAGTAATATAGGTAATACCTTATAAGATTATAGTATGCTTATTATTTTTAAGCTTAAGCTTAACATCTGCTTAAAAATATATATATTAAGCATATTTATAAATATTAGAATTTTTTGCCTTAGCTATTATAACAGCTAAATTTACCTGCATATTTATAACACCCTAGAAATTATTAGCAGCAGATTAACTATAATTAAGCAACAAACTCACAGGCATTTAATAGTAATAAACACTATTAGTCTTCTTCTCTATTTCTTTAAACATTTTCTAGTAAAGAACACTAATTTAAGCAGGCATTTAGCAGCTAGTTTGTAATAATTAAAACAGGAAAATTATAGGGAACTAACGCTACTATACTCTTTATTATTCTAGGAGCAATAAGAGCATTTTACACTACAGGCTATAATAATTAATAATAAAATAGTAAAGTATAAGTAGTATACTTATTATTATATATTTTTCTATAAAGCATAGGGATAATAATATACTTAAGGAGGTATATAGGTTTAGTATTATTAGGCTTTAGGAAGATTTACTAAGTTACTACTATATAGCTATAATAATAATAAGGAATTTTTTAGACCCTAATAGTAAGTTAGCTATAGCATAAGGACATAAGTATTTAAATAATATACTAACTAACTCTAAAAACAGGCATTATAACATCTGGCTTATTAAGAGCAGGAGAGAGAGCTATAAAAGAAAAAGCAGGAGATTAACTAGTATAAGGTATAATAACTAGTAATTATTAGCTATAAGTAAGTAGTATATATATAACATTAAGTATATAACTTACTAGACAGATAAAACAGAGGGGGAGATAAATATAATATTAAAATATATACATATATTAATAAAAGGGAAGCAACAGTAGCAGCTAAGCTATAAGAAAGCATAGACATAGTAGTAACAAAAGATAATATATAAGTAAATAATAATAAAGAAAAAAGGAAAAAATAGGCTAAAAAGAGGGAGGAAAAGACCTTTATATAGCTAGATAATTAGGCTATTAATCCGACGCACATACCTGGATTAACAACGTTATTTATATAATTAAGTACTAAGGTGCCTAGGAGTAATTTCTCTATAAGTAGTGTTAATGCTATAATAAAGCAGCAAGCTATAAGCTAATATAAGCAGAGTATAGTAGCTTTAATAACAAAAGAGAGTTAGAAGTAAATTATAAGTAATAAGAAAAAACAGCTTTAGGTCTAGTAGGCTTAGTAATATTATAAAGTTAATATTAAGAATAAGTATAAGCTAGAACCTAATAAAGACCTTACTATAAGGTTATTATAAGATTAGATTTACTATTAAGAAGACAGAAAGCAGGGTAGGCCTAGTATAATATATATGTGTTTAGTAAAGTTATAATAAATAATAATATATAAGTTATATATTTAAGAAAAGAGGCTTGCTAAGTTATAGTAAGGGAGTTATAAGGAAATAAAGACTAAGGCCTAAGACTACTTATAGTAATTAAGGGTAATTATAAATAAGAGGAGGCACTCTATTAAAAGAGTTATAAGATAAGAGCATAAGAGTATAAAGACCTACTAAGGCAAGCTACGCCTTAGCTATACATAGGTATATTAGGGGACAGGCCTTATAAAGAGATAAAGAGGCTAGTAAATATAGCATTTACATTACTAACCCTACCTACAGCTATTTAGCTTTAAGTATGCTTAACTATAGCCTTCACTCCACTAGTAGACCTTCAACCGTAACACTACCTATGCCTAAAGCGCCTGTATTAGTATTATAAGATATAGCTAAAGAGGATGCTATTTATAGCTATTACTTTAGCTTAGTAATTTTATTTACTATATTCTTATTTATTATTTTCTATACTACTACTATATCTTAAAGGCATATTATCTTCTGTATAGCACTAGTCTTAGCTAGGTTAGCTACAGTATTAGGTTATATTGCATTTATTATTATTCTATCTATTATAAGTATAACCTTTATATTATATCTGTTAAGGTTTTTAGGGTAGATAAATAAAAGGATAAATAATATATATTATAGTCTTACTAAAATACTACTATAAAGCTAGTGACTTAAATAAGAATATTATTTATAAAGAGAAAGAAAAGGAAAAGATTTATCTACTTCTAGTAACCCTGCCTTTATAGTTATATATATAACTAGGGCCTAAGCTGCTTGCATATTACTTACGTAAAGCTATACGCTCTCTGGCTGTGTAGATCCGAGCTTCGAGCTCGAATCCATCACAATTCCTAACTTTATATTTTAAAATTTATATCTTTTTTACGTATTATTATTATTATTATTATTATTATTATTATTTTAGTATGCTTAGTAGTTGTTGAAATATATGGTGAAATACATGATATATTCCACACTCTAGTAGTTGGATATAAGGCATTCCTAGACGGGTAATTAGACCTATTTTTAAATATAAAGTTAATAACCTATAGCTAAAAGGCAGCATATTACAGTTTATTACCAGCTGGTAACAGTTATAAAATACATAAAAATAACAGAATTTAACTAATTAATTAATACCTAGCAGCTGCTATTAAATACAGCAAAATATAACAAATAGGTTAGTAGCTAGTATAATAATAACTACTAAATAGTTAAATTTTTATTATTTTTTTATAAATTCTATTAATTTTCAATCCAGAGAAGTAGGGGAATTTTCTAACTAACTTCCTAGTTAGGAAATTAAATTACCTTATATATTATATTTATTTATAAATATCTTTAAAGGTTTATAAAAAGTCTTAAAAATAGTATTAAAAAAAGGGAATTTAGGGTTTTTAATTAATATAATAAAAGTGTTTTAGGTTTTTTAAGGTTTTATAGTGTGATGGATTCAAGCTCAAAGCTCGGATCTACACAGCCAGAGAGCGGACGGCATTATATAAGCAATATGTAAGCGGTTCAGGCCCTAGTTATATATATAACTATAAAATTAGAAATACTAGAATTAGATAGATTTTTTCCTTCTTTTTTTCTTTATAAATATAATTCTTATTTAAGTTACTAGCTTTGCAGTAGCATTCTAGCGAGACCATAACATATAGTTAGAAATTTTATAAACATATTAGCATCTAGTTTATTAAGCTATAAGTTGATTCTTTTATTTTATTATAGATTTAATTTTTATAAAAAAAGAATTATAGTACTAAAAGCCCCTTTAATAGCCTTCTTTCTTTAAAAAGGTTAATAAGTATATAAGGAAATTATACATATCCCTTACTAGACTATTACTAGCTATTACCACTTATTAGATTTTAAATCCTATAATAAATCTATAAAAATCACTATATTATGCCCTATAGGTCTGGCGTAAACTTCCACCATTATCACTATTTTAAAAAGTAATAATTTATATTAGTATGTTAGTACGTATTTTATTTATCATTTTGTATAAAGGTATAAAAACTATAGTAGTTAGTTAATTAAGTAAAAAACCTATTTTATACTTATTTTTAACTAATTTCTTATAAAGTTTTTATTATATTATTAAATATCTTAGTTAGTGTTACAGGATAATCCGCGATGTCGGATCCCCACCTATATAGGACGGATTCGTTACATAGCTAGTAAGATAAGAGATAACAACTTACACAGAATACACTTAACTATATGACTTAATAGTAGTATATATAGGTGCGTTTAATAACCCCTTTATAATAATATTAATAATAGCTTTACGGTTGCTTCTAACTAACTATATAATAATACCACTATATAACAACTAGTAGTAATTACTTATGTCCTTTATATAAGGTTTTAACTAAAAATTAAGAACTTACTACTTTTAGTTAGTAAGATATATTAAGTTAAATGACTAGATTGCTAGGTCCTAACTAACAAGGCTATAACAGCTTAAGAGTTAGGGTTACTGTTATTAATAAGTAAGGTAGTATGCTAAAACATTAGATTTACTACTTATAGTAAGGCTATAAGCTAAGAAGTAAGAAGGATTTAATAAAACTTATATCTAAATTAATAAGTTATTGCTAAGAATTAAATAACTACTAATTACATATTATAACTATTACTAAGGGAGAGCTTTACTGTGTTTATAAGCTTCGTAAATACCTTAAGTAAAATCCTAACCCTCTTAGTCCTAAAGGAAGACTAGTAACTACTAATAATAAGGTTAAGGACCTTTCCTGCCTAGGAAGTTATAAATTCTAGGAAGGAAAGCTTTATTAGACTATAGAACTACTATAACTAGTTAACCTAGTTTTTATATATTACTTATACTTTAGGGAAGAACTAATTCTAGTATAAAAAACACTAAAAAAGGCTAAGAAAAAAGGGTTTCTTAAATTATTAGTAATTAAACCTAAGGTAATATTATTAAGGATTAGAACTACTCTATCTAGGACTATACCTCTCTTAAAACCAGAGACTTTAATAGTTATAATACCTCTTAAAGAGCCAGAAACCTTACTTATTATTATACTTATTAAAGAACCAGAGGCTTTTTAACTTATAAAACCATTAAGTATTAGGGATATTATTCTAACTATGGTTTCTAGTCCTAATCTAGATAATAACCCTAAGGAGACCTTAGGAGGCAATAAGACATAAGAAACAGCTTTATCCAGTAGGAGACAATAGAAATAACTAGCTATTATTATATAACTTATATTACTACTAAAGTAAAATCTAGTATTTAGCAAAGAATCTATAGAAAGTAATAAGTTAGTTTACTATAAGTCTTTTACCTATATAAACTTTTAGAATAATAAAGACTATAGAGAAATAAGGAACCTTATTATATTAATATAGATAAAAGGGTTTATAATACCTAAAGATTTAACTAACCTAAATAAGATAATAAATAAGACTATATAAGGGGTAAAAGGTCTGCTAATAACAGAGAATTCTATTATACCTAAAAGAGAGGAAGAGTAGTTAGCTAGAAAATTATAATCTCCTAAGGACTTATAACCTCTTAAAACTAGTAAAGGGAAATAAGTATACTAGGATTTAATAAATACTAAGAAACCGTTTAATATTACAGCAGGGCATAAGCTAGAACCTAAAACTAAGAATACTATTAGTAATACCTTAGCTTATAAAATCCTATAAAATATTAAGGAAGTAGCTAAAATACAGGAAGAAGTATGTAAAGTAATAAGGGAAATGCAAAAGTTATAGATATAAATTAAAGAAAACCTTACTTACTCTATAAAAACTAACTTTTAATAATAAATAATAAAAACCTAAGATAATATCTTAAACACTTTAGTTAGCCTTACTTTGTAAATAAAGGAGTTAAACTATATTATAATAGCCTTTATAAACTAAATATAAGTAGGTCGCAAGGACTAACAGTTGAATATAGTGCTAATTATATAAGAACCATTTAAACTAATAATAATAGAAGCTAATATAACTTAGTAACTAAACCCTTAGCAGACCAGACCTACCCTATTAGAGTAAATTAGTTAGAATTCCAGTTAATAAAGGGGTAAAACAATAGTTATAATACCTAAGCTAATAAGGTTTTAAGATTACCTAATTAAGACAAGCGACTTAAGAGAAGTAATAGGGTTTATATAAGGTTATACTAGTACTAATAAATCTCACTAACTAGAAGTAATAGACCTCTTATTATATAATTAGGATTTACCTAAATTATAACAGGAGTTTAGATATATGAGTTATTTTAATAATATTAGGACCTTTTTTAACCCACCTTATGTAGTTTTAAACTAAGCTTAATAGTTTCTCCTAGTAAAGAGATATAAGTCTTTATAATAAGTAGGATTTCTATAGTATAAACCGACTGCTGGATAAGGAAGCACTTTATTAAATCCTTAGGTAATAATATTAGCACCCTAATAAGGTTTTCCCCCTAGGGATATATAAACCTTTAGTCTACTAAATATTAAATAAGAAGGCACTCCTTTAAATCCTTAAGTAATAATATTAGCACCTTAATAAGGTTTTCTGTTAAGGGATGTGTAAAATTATACCCTACTAATAACAGAATACTAGCAATAAAGATAAAACTCTAAGGAGTATAGAGGTTATAAATAGAGAAAGACATACTATACTAGCACTTAATAATACTAATACTCCTAAATACTACTATATCTACCTATATAATAAGGTAATAGGTATATAGAAGGACCTTTTAAAAATAGTAATATAGGATAATATATAAATCCACCTCTAACTTTTCTATAATAAGGAAGTAAATATAGCTATAAAGCGGATGGTTATAGCAATAAAGCGGGTGGTTATAGAGATAGTTATTATTATACTAAAAAGCCTTATAATAACCAGCTAAGCTAAATACTAGAATACTAAGAATAAGATACCTTTTAACTATAATATGATCTAGGATAGGATTCTAAGCCTAAAAGGGCTCTTAAAGAGAAAGGGTTAGTAAGTTTAACCTAGAAGATCTAGGATATTAGACTTTTAGACCTAAAACCAGATGTAGTGGACATAGGTAATAAATTTATCTTATATAAAGAAAAAACTACTGTTTTTTTGGACCCTAAGCTTTAGATTTAGGTAGTAAAAGAGTATTTATTTAAAGCACTATTAAACTAGAAGGAGGTGTTACTTTATAATATCTAGCAACTATTCTATAGAGAAGCAATAACCTAGTACTAATAATACTTAGATAAATCTAAAAAGGAATGGATTTTCATTAGTATTAATAGTATTATTAAGGCAGTATAAGAAGAATTCTATATAAGGATAAAAGATATGGTAATAAAGCTTAAGCAGGCTAAGTATACCTAAGAAGATGTTATAAATAGTATTTTATTTAGGACTTTATAGCCTAAATCTTTTAGTATACTAGAGCAAACAGAGAGATAATAGATTTACAGCTTTTAGTGTGCTTTAGGATAAAATTATATCCTAAGCTAAAGAAGCTGTGCCTAGATCTAACTAAGGGCATAAAGCATAATAAATACCTTAATATAGTAAACAGAAAACACTATAATTTATATTAAGAAATCAAAGAGCAATAGAAGTCCTATTACTAGGAAAAGACTAAAGGAACAGTAAAAGCCTACCTTTATAATAATAAATCCTTAGACTTAAATAAATTTAAGGGTAAAAAAGTAGAAGCCTATTAAAATTACTATTATAAGAATTATAACTAAAGGAGAGGAGACTGTTTTTAATAGGTTAACTTTTAATAATAATATCCTTACTATATATATATTAAAGAGAGATTAAGTAGCCTAAGGGATTATAACTAGGGAGACTAAAAAAGGCTATTAGTCCTATACTAGGAATAGGTTTATTAGAATAAACTATAATAGGACTAGGATTAACCTTAAAGGTTTTGGTAATATAATAATAATAGACTATACTAACTAAAAGTTAGAAAAGAGGACCTTATAAAGAAGGAAGCAGACCCTTAGACTAAGGAAGGTAGGACCTATAGCTAAAAAAACTAATCTTAAGGAGATAATAAAGGAAAAGAGAGATTCTTAGAGAAAGAAGATTAGGAAGGGAATTAATCTAAAAAGTAATAAAACCCTTACTAAGGGGATTAATTTTACTTAAGATAATTTAGGTAATAAGAGCGTCTAAACTAGGAACCTTATAAAGTTATGGTTCTAGATAATAATCCTAATACTAGAGAGTAGGAGTAATATTTAGCAGACTTTAGATACTATTTAGCTAGAGAAGGAAGTTTATTAAAGGATAATAAATATAATAAGTCTAACTTTATAAATATATACTTTATTATAAAAGGTGGCAAAGTATACCTAACGTTTAACTATAACTCTAATGAAGGGGAGGTTAAATCTAATTTTATTAGCGCTTTTTATGTGGTAGAGGAGGGAGACTTAGACTAGGAGAATCCTACCTCTTTAACTATAAAAACTAGAGAAAAGAAGGCTCCTAATAGAAGAAGGCAGGAAGAGCCTAAGGAAGAGAAGGAAATTATTAAAGCTTTTATAACTAGAGTTAATATTACATAAGACACCATGACTTAGAGTTTAAATAAGCTAATTTTAACGGGAGGTCTATAAGAAAACTAGGTAATTAAGGCAGTATCCAGACCATAGGAGATTAATATTAAGGGAAGAAAGCAGATAAATACCTTCCTTAAAATGCCGATTTAATTCCATAATAAGGGACCTAACTATATAATCTATGTAAATACCAGAACATTATTGATTTTAGCTAATAAATAGTGGCTCTAGTAACATAGGACAAATATAAAGTAGGAAAAGTAAGACTTAAAACTAGTAATAAGAGTAGCTTTAGCCTTTATTATTATAAAAAGGGCTACTTTTAACTTCTATATTTTAGGAATTATAAGAGGAAAAAACATCTAAGGTTACTTTATAGTAACCGTAGATATTATGCTAAATCTAGGACTAAAATTGTTAATTAGCATAAGTTTCCTTTATAGCTTTAGAGTAAAAATCAATTTTGTTAATTTAAGGTTGGTTTTTAGGTTAGTATATAATATAATAGTACTAGGATAGATGTTTTAAGACGCTTACTATATGCTAGCTTAATAGGTAATAGTAGTATATAATGTTATAATTCTACTAAATTTAATATATTAGGTACTAGTAACTTAAAAGGATCTTCCTAGTAGAGAGGAGACTAGTATTTATTACATTATATCTTCTAATTCTGTCTTTCTAAATAACATTCTTAACTAGGGAAATAAGAAAAGAATGCTAGTAGTAAATAACTTTAATAGGGCTATATAGATTAAACAGAATAGCAAAGTAGGTTAACTTAAGGCAGCTATAAGCCTTAATTTAAACTTTGCTATTCTAGACGTCCACTAATATACAGTATTTTTTAGTAAAGATATTAAGACAGAAAAGACAAAAAAGAGTCTAGAAGAATTTAATAACAACCTAGATCCTAAAGTTATTAATAGAGGTATTTTATTATATAAAGTATCTTGCCTAGAGGATATACCTTTTATTAAAAATAAGTTTAAAGTGTAAATTACTAATATTAATCCAGAAGTAGCTACTAAGTTATAGGATCTAACTAATAAGTATAATATTTATTATAATAAAGGAGTAATACTAATGCCAGAGGAAGATAAGATAAGAGTTAACTTTGTTAATAGCTGGCAGAACTAGGTTAAGCTAGTAAGGAAGTACCCTCTTAGGTATAGAGACTAGGAGAAATTTACTAAGGTCTATAATGCCATATACCTAGCAGGTAGGATATTTTAGTTAATAAAGCTAGTACTTATAGCCTGCCCTGGTTTTATTATTTAAAGAGATATAGAAAAGACTAAGAAAGGTTAAGTTATTATAAATACCAGACCTCTTAATAATATTACTATACTAGATGTATATCCATTGCTAGACTAAGATAATATTATATAAAATACCCATAGTAAAGAGTAGAAATTAATTTTTAATGTAACAGGCTTTTTCCACTAGCTTCTAGTATAAGAGGAACACTAAAATTACATAGTAGTAATCTTAAAAAAAGGGCTAAAAGCATTATAAGTTATATTAATAGGGTATAAGAACTCGCCGACTTTTGCATAATGATTTATGGATCGTATTTTCTAACTATACTAAAGTTTTATTTATATTTATATTAATAATATTATTATCTTTTTTAACACCCTTAAGGATTATCTTAAACACCTTAAGATAGTATTAAAAGTCCTAGAGGAAAATAAGGTATATATTATAGCAACTAAGTCTTTTATTAGATATTACTTAATTTAACTTCTTAGCTTTATAGTTAATACTAATGGAATTGTTAATATAAACAACAGGATTAAGTCATTCTAGTAGATAGAAATTTCTTGTAACCTGTTAACCTTAGAAACCTTTATTAGTATAGTAGGATTCCTAAGAGTAAGAATTCCTTAGTTTAACTTATAGATCTAACTATTATAGACTTAAAAGACAGCACTTATGTATAAACTTTGTGAATATAATAAGTTACTAGTAGGAGCCTTAAAGCAGGTATATAAGAGAAAGGCATAAGAAAAATCCTTTATCCTTATAAAAGATAAGGAAGTGGCCTTTAAAGCACTAAAGACTATACTTTATAAGAAAATACTACTATAGTACTATAATTTAAAGTAAATATTATTCTTTAAGATTAATACTTATAAGGAAGGTTTTAGTCTATATACTTTCTAACTATATAAGAAGTAAAATGGAAAAAGTATACTTAGTAAGGATATTATAGCTATAAAACTTTACCTAATCCTTTTCCTCTTTTATCTAATATTTACAGCTAAGAAGCAGTATGGATTAACTAAGGCAAAGGTAGCTATAATTACTTAGGCAATGCAGAAACTATGAAAAATAGCTTAATTTAACTATTATCTAGTTAACATCCTAACTAACTATATACCTGCTAAAGGTATTATTAAATATACCTCTTTAGCTATAATAAACCTTAACAAGGCTAACTTAAAATTAGCTAAGGTAGCGAATTATTTGTTATAGTTTAAATTGTAAGTAACCTATATACTAGGAATCTTTAATGTTATATCCAATGCCTTATTACGACTTTTAGTAGATATTAGCGACTAAAAGGCAACAAACCGCAGTATATATAATGAATTAAACGCCTATATATACTTTTATTAGAATTATTAGGCAGTGGCTATAATAGATAACTTATTAAAGAAGGAGATATTAGTAGGGTATAAATTTAACCTATAATATTATTAGATAATTAAGAGCATTAAGGATTTCTAGTAAAAGCAGCTAAAGTAAGAACAGAACTAACTATAAATTCTACTCTATAGCTAAAACCTTACAGATAAGGGCCTACTCTATTATAAGAATAAAGAAGGGCTTAAATAACTATATATTTTAAGCAGCTGTATTAAAACCATACTAAGAACTATATATAATAATTATTACTACTTTGGAATTAGCAGAATAATAGAAGGTTTATATAGCGTTTATTTTCTAAAGATGTCTAAGCAAATCCAGGAGTATGTAGTATATTACATAACTTATTAGGAGAACTCTATCTTAAGGGATAGAGTAACTAGAAAAATAAAACCTTTATAGTTAAAACTAATGCCTTTTTACACAATTTCTTTAGACTTTATTACTAATATACTAGAGGTAGACTTAGCAAACACTATATAGGCTATAAAAGGATACTTAAAGTATAATTCCCTTTGCCTAGTAAACTATTTATTTAGCAAGAGAACCCTCTTAATCCCTAAGAACATAATATATTTAGTATCTATATAGGTAGAACTACTTCTTTAAGCTCTATATATTATAAACTAAGGACTACTATAGTAAATAGTTAGTAATAGGGACCCTAAATTCATTTCTAAGGTTTAGCAGGCTATATTTACTAAGCTAGGAGTTAAATTCCTAATAATAACTGCCTACTACCTGCAGATAAATAAAGCAGCTAAACAGAAGAATTAAATAATAATTATAGCTATTTACTATTATATTATGATAAATCTAATGATACTATAGGTATTAATCCTTCTAGTGTTATAGTATTATCTTAATAATATAGTAGCTATAGCTATTAACTGGTTGCTTAATAAGTTATTATATAGGCTTAAACTGCTAGACCTTATTAACCTTTTTCTAAAGTAAGTAATTTCTAATATATAGCTAGAGGAAGAGGACTTAGAGGCACTTTACAAGCTTTATTAGAGAGAGGCTTAACTTATAATAACTACTGTTGCCGCCTTATTTAAAATTAGATATAACTCCTAATATAACTTAGTAGATATTAATATTAAAGATATAGTATACTTATAACTATACAAAGGATATTAGCTTCTAGGAAAGCTAAAGAAGAAATAATTACTATAGAAAGCAGGACTATATAAGGTTCTTAAAAAGGTAAACCCTTTATTATACTAACTTAAATTTCTATTAAACTTAAGGGTATATCTAGTAGTATTAATTGCATATATATAGAAACTGCACTAAGGTAGAGATCCCTTTAGCAGAAAGAAAACACCCCCTCTACTAATTAATCTAAAAGGAAGCAGTAAAGCTAATTACTAGGAAATTAAGTAAATTATCTTATATAAGGTAAAAATCTACTATACTAAGGGATAAAGCCTTAAGGTAGCTTACCTTATAAGATAAAAAGGATATACTACTAAAGATAACTAGTAAATTAATAAAAGCAAGATAAAGGTAAACACAGTAGAGTTAATAAATAAATATTTAAAGAAGCATTTAATTAACTAGGATAAGGAGTATAGGAAGAAAGGGCCTATAAGGCAGGAGTGCTAATAATGCCTTAAGGTTAGCAGGATTTAATATTCTATAGAACCCTATGTAATTACTATAGGTGGAAACACATAACCCTATTTTCCTATAATACCACTTACAATTTCACTTTACTTTTCACTTAACCCCTTATCTGCACTTTCTAACACGCTAGAATTCCCTGTTTTTCTTTATTTTTTAACCCTTTATTTTGCTTTTAATTATTATATACTTTAAGTCTTTATTTTATTTTATTTTATTTTTTAACTTTTATTGCTCTTTCTTAGATGATTTTAATATATATTATAAGAGATATAAAAGATAAGTTCTATATAAAGGATTTTAATCCTAATGTTTTAGTTAAGTTTTTGCTATCTTATAAAGAGAAGCAAAGAATAATAACTAAGTTAGTAAAGCTATCTTCTAAAGAGAACTAGGTAAGAGTAGCTAGGAATATTATTTCCGCCCTTTATAACTAAATAGCTAAGGCTTAGCAAGAAGATAAGCAGAGGGAAAAGGCATATACTAACCTAATAACTGCCTATTAATACTATATAAAGACTATAGCTAAGGATAATAATAAGGACTTTAGAGCAGATATAGACTATAAGAATAACATTTTTAATGTTAATATATCTAGAGAAACGCTTAGCCCTAGAGGCTAGGTGGCAGTAAAGCGCCTTTAGAATATAAGAAAAGGTAAGATAATTACTAATGCCCTTATAACTAAAGGGATCCCTACTAGTAGTTTAAGTTAAGATCCTCCTATAATTATATAAAAAACATAGAATAAACTAAAGGAACTAAACTTTAGTAAGCTAATTTATTATTTTAGTTATATAAATAAATACTATTAGCACTAAGAGATAGAGTTATTTATAGGAGGTGGTGTAGGACTAAAGCCTTTTAGAACATAGTAATATTAGGCCAGAAATAGTATATAGAGCATAATAGACGCTATTTACACCTGCTCTAAAGATTTTATAGCCTAGGGGGTGTAAATTAATAAAAACAAATTCTCTATTATAAAGATAGACCTTATATATACACTATAAATTAAAGTAGTATAACAGATTTTCCTTATTAAGGAATTAATTCTAGTAGCTAATAATAATAGGCAGAAGAAAACTAAATACCTAGCTAATACCCTAGTTATTTAGAATATTAAACTCTGTATTAAGCAGGCAGTAGCATGATTCCTTAATAGCAAATAGACAGATAACTAAGCTAGATCTAGAGAGTAATAACTAGGATTACTATTAAAAAAGAAAGTACTTATAGCTAGATACTATAATAAGTTAGGAGGTATTAATAGCTTTATAGCTAGGGTACTTGCGATTATAGGATAAGTTAATCTCTTAAGCATAGGTTTTTAATAGGTAATTATTAACGCTAGTAAAGAGCATAGAACTACAACCACTTAATAGGACACTAATATACTAAGGAAGGAACTAGCAGACTAAAGGAATTTAATCCAAGGTTTAGCTAAATAATATAGGCTAATAAGTAAAGTAGTAGCTAGAAAGACTATCTTAAAAGAGATAAAGTTAAGGCTAGTAAACTAAGCTATTAATATATAATTTAGTAAACTTAAAGACAGAACTAATATACTTAAAGGGGATATTAAAGCTTATAAGAAGTCTTTTAGTATAGTAAAAGCTAGTCTTAAGATTATTAATAGGTATATTATAAGGACCTTAGCTAGAGTAATAATATTAGAGAATAAGGCTAGAAATATTAAGACTACTAGGCTTACTCCTTAAATGCCTTTGCTAGAATTTATAGCTAAAAAGACAACCTTACTTATAATAAGCAAGAAGCTAACTAGCCTGGTTAAACTAAATTTGCTAGCTAATAGAAAAATAAGGTTAGCTATAGGAGTAATAAAGGCAACTATATTAAATATAAGCTCGTCTAAGTTATTACTAAAAAAGGCAAAGTAAAAGATGCCTTTTAAAAATAGGCATAATATTAGCAGCACTATAAAAAGGCAGAAAATAATAATAAAATCCATAACTAAAAACGTGAAATTAGCTAAGATATTAAACAAATAAAAGACCCTTATATAGTAGTATAAGGACTAAAAATTTTAGCTAACATATTATGCTATCTAATGTTAAAAGTAGTCCCTAAAAATTGCATAGCTCTAGGTAGATTACTGTTTAATTATAAAATGTATAGCTTAGATTAAAGGTTTAGCTATGTTATAAAGGGTATTATAATAAATGGATTAATTACAGAAAAAGTTATATTTAGAGGACTATTGCTTTCCTTATAATTACTATGCTATGTAGTTTAGATATAGGAAAATTTCACCTCTAGTAAGGATAAGATAGCATAGCTAGTGGCCGTCTTTTGCCTAAAAGTAATAATACCTTAATAACCTCTATGGAATTACCTTTAATATGCCTGGTTTAAACGCATAAAGGACCTTTATATATAAGGTTAGAAGTAAAGGATAACTTAAGATATTTAATACATCTTAAGGAAGGGCATGGGCCACTTCTCTTATATTTAAGAGGAAAGCCTTTCTTCTTATAACTTTACTTTTTCCCTTTATATAGTTTTCCTTTTATTAGTCTACTAGGTCTTTAGAGGTATAATGTTTTTATTTTTTATTTAACCTAAGTTATTTCTATCCTCTTGTGTAAGTTATTACTATAGTCTAAAGTTAGTAGTATTATTATAATATAATTACAACACTATGGACAAGAGAATTACTTATAATATGGCGACTCCTAAAAGCATATAACTAAAGGTTGCTAGCAATAATAGTTACTCTCTAACAAGCCACTTATAGCTATAATAATATAAGTGAATAGAAATGTTTTGTAATTTATATCTCTATTAACAGATTATAGTATAAATTTGCAAGGCTTATATAGATAAGGACTTTAAGAAGTAGATATTTAGGTATTACTAGGATAGATCTAACTATAATTAATAGGTTTATGCTATCTAGATTAAATTTCCTTTTATTATGGTTTATTTTGCTTAAACTAAGATGTTTATTTATCTTTAAATTTTATAAGTAGTTATTATTAGATTAGTTACTACTATTAAGCAACGTTTCCGGTAGATTAGATGTAAACAGACTAATATAGAAAGGATACTTTACAGATTAAATTGCTTTCTTTTACAAATAAAAGTTTTCTTTATATATATTAATACTAGCTTAGATAGATCTAGAGGATAACTAGGACAGTTATTTTTAAGGGAGGGGTACTTATTATAAAATAATCCATAATATTAGATCCCTACTTATATAGGACGGATTTATTATGCAGCTAGTAAGATAAGAGATAATAACTTATATAGAATGCACTTAACTATATGACTTAATAGTAGTATATATAGGTGCGTTTAATGACCCCTTTATAATAACATTAATAATAGCTATACGGTTGCTTCCAACCGACTACTTGACGATACCACCATGTAACAGTTAGATAGAGTATTTAGAGCTTTATATATAGTACAGATATTAAAAATAGTAATAATATTAGAAGTTTACGCAGAACCTATATAGCATAATATAGTGATTTTTATAGAATTTATATAGTAAATAGAATTTAATGGTAATAAAAACTAGCAGGTTTAGTAAGAAAAGTATATACTTCTATTATATACTTGCTAATCTTTTTAAAGAAAATAGGCTATTAAAGAAGCTTTATATATTATCTTTTTTTTATAAAAATTCAAATTTATAGTAAAGTAAAAAAATTAACTTATAGCCTAATAAACTAAATGCTAATATATTAATACAATTCTTTTATAAAAATTGAAAAAAAATTTATTATATAAAAAGATAGCATTAAATTCCCTTATTTTAATATTATTATTACAGTATTATCCGTGACAACAGATACCTATATATAGGTAACGAATCTGTTATATAGCTAGTAAAATTTAATTAACTTATATTATATATCTAAACATATAACTAATAAATAGTATATAAGTATATTCTAATAATCCTTATATAATAATAATTATAACTAGCTTTATAGTTATACTAACTAACTATATAATATATTTATTATATAATAACTAGTAGTAATTACTTACTTTTTTTATATAAGTGTTAGGAGAGTTATAAGACAAGAGCATAAGGGCACAGAGACTTACTAGGGCAGGCAATATCCTAGCTATATATATATATATAGTAGAACAGGTCTTTAAATAAAAAAATAAAATAAAATGGCTAATAAATATAACCTTTATATTACATACCCTATTTATAGCTATTTTATAATAAGTATACTTTATTATATCCTTTACTTTACTAGCAAACTATTATTTATAATAAAATATTTATTTTATTCCTTAGGAATAATAAACTTTTAGGAACACAGAATACAATATGCTGCAGCAATAACGTGGGGGGGTAATAAAAGTATAATAATCTATGATTTCTATTAAAGAAAAAAAGAGATATAATGCAGAAGTTATAGTATTATAGCTATAATACTGCCTTAGGTTATATAATAAAGCAATTTAGCTAATTAAGGCATGTATATTATATATATAACTTATAATTTCTAGTTATTATTATATATTCTTTTTATTATTTAAATAAGCAATCCTAATACTTATAAATTCTCTTTTTATCAAAAAAAGAAATTGCTTAAAAATGCATAATAAACCCGTACAAATTAATAAATAACTAAAAATTAATAATGCTATAATAAATAAGAAATATTACCTAGATAAATACCCTTTATTAGTCTGGTTGTCACGGTCGTCGGGTCTGCTAGTAGAGTAAGGGCTATAGTAATGCTTATATGCTGTGTAATAGTTATAGTTAGGAGTGATAATATAAAAGTTATATTTGCTGCCCTCTTTAAACTCTTTATAAGGTCTTTTATACTATATATATATATATAGCTAGGGCATAACTTACCTTAATAGGGCCTTATCTTATAGCTTTTTTAATAAAGCGCCCTCTTTTACTTATAATTATTCTTAATTACTATAAGCTAGTTTAAATACCTAGTTACTATCTTATAAGTCCTTTATTATCTTCTTTTTTTAATAATTTCCTATATATTATAATAGCTAACTCTTAGTACTCTTAGTTATTTTTATTTCTTTTTATATTTATGTTTTATTTTTATAAAGAGGTTACTAGTTGCTTATAATATCTCTATTCTTTGGTAGGTATTTATATTTAACTCTTACTTATATACTTTAATTATTTTTTATATAAATACCTTTATTTTATAGCTAAGTTACTATTTACTTTATAAACTTACTATAAACTTACTATAAACTTCTTTATATAGCTTTTATATTACTTTATTTCATAGCTAGGACCTTACTATAATCTTATTCTAAAATTTCCTTATTCTTTTAAATAGGAGTTACTTTAGCTTTATTATAAGTAAGCTTCTTAAAATTTCAAATAAAATATATAGCTCTAGGTTTACTATAAACTTACTTTTTTAAATATTATATTATTAAGTAGGTAAACTACTAATATATTACTTTATATATATAGTATGTTAACCCAAAACCATAACTAAAGCTCAGTAGAAATACATATATATAAAGAGGCTATTATAATAGCTCTTATATAAAGGGCTAAAAATAAAATATAAGAATTTTATATAAAACAAAGGCAAAAAATACTTTTAAATAGTATTATACCACTTAATTAAATGGTTTAACATAAAGAATAGTTAATAAAATTATTAATTTAAGACACTTAATCTTATATAGCTATAACTATACTACAAATTAAGCAATATTAATAATAATAATTATTTAGCTTATTCTTCATGTTTCTTTTTGTTGAAATATATGATAAAATATATGATATATTCCACACTCTAGTAGTTAGATATAAGGTATTTCTAGATAGGTAATAAAACTTACTTTTAAATATAAGGTTAATAACCTATAGCTAGAAGGTAGTATATTATAGCTTATTACTATCTATTTGTTGGTAACGCGCAGGTTACAGGTATGCTGCAGCATAAATGTAGGGGGTAAAGTCTAATATTTAATTCATTATATATTCTAAGAGGAAAGAGAAGTAGGCTATAATACAGAGGTATGGTATTATAGCTACGTTATAGCCCTAGGTTACATAACCTGTAATTTAGCTAATTAGGGTGCATGTATTCTATATGCAACCTATAATTCCTAGTTAATACAGTATACCCCTTCTATCCTTTATATAAGCAATTCTAATACTTACAAATTCTCTCTTTATTAAAGAAGAGGAATCGCTTTAAAAAAAATGCATAAAACGCCCCAAATAATCAGATATTAATAAACAAGTAATAAAGCAAAAAACATCATTTAAATAAATAACTTTTATTAGTCTAGGTTAAATGTTATAGGGCTAAAGAGTATTATAAGGGGGGGGGGCCAAAGAGTGTAATTCCTGCATTTAATCCTATTAAATTAGGCGCTTATAATCGCATTTAAATTCATTAAATTTAAACTCTTTACCAGGCGCTTAATTTGCTGTTAAATTTAGTAAGGAATTAGGACTTTTCTATTCTTTAGCGGCTCTGGCAGCGGCTTTTATAGCAACTCTTACAATAGGTCTTTTAACCTATCCTTTTATATAAATTTAAACTTTATTTTTTAATATAAAGGTCTTAAAAGCTTTGTTTAGTAAAGCTTTTATTATTATATCTACAGGATTATAATTACTATTAATCCATTATATCTTAGCTACTTCCCTTCTCTTATATAACTGCCTTAAAGCTATAATATTAATTATTAGCCTCTTTTCCTTTATTATCCCTAGCTTAATAATATATTTATATAGTAAGAAAGAGTTAGTATATATAATTATTAGGATCTTTAGCTTATTAATTTAGTTAGTAATAATATTTAAAGTAGTGCTTATTATATAAGCAATATTAATACCTTAAACTATTCCATATAGCTTAAAAGCTAAAGCACTTCTTATAACTGTTTTAGATTTAGTTAAACTATATATTATAATATTTCCTCTAAGGGTGAATTTAGAGGTATTAATATTCTTTTCCTTATTACTAAGAATAATTATATAGCTAAGCTATAAGCTAAGGTCTTTATTATTTATAAAGAAGCTATTAATAAAAACATAAAGAGTGGTGTTTTTTAGTAAGAGAGATATATATTAAAGTCCATAGTCTTAATTATTAATTTACTATTAAAGTCTTTTATTAAGCCTTAAAATATTATTAGATTTTGGTCATTAAACTTAAGTAGTAATAAAAAGATTATAAGATGCTTTAGGTTAATATATTAAAGCAATATATACTCCTTAGGCTTACTATTTAATATATTTTGCTTAGTTGGTTAGGTTATTAACTTATAATAGCTTCTTTCTTTATACTTTTTATTATAAAAAAAAGGTTTTATTATTAGCTTTACTTAAAATATAACCATTAAACATTAATAGTATTAAAATTATTAACTTCTCTTTTAGCTTTATAAGAAATTCAGCATTTTTTAATTTAATCTCTTTGTAATTAAAGAATTTGGCATTACTAAGTCTTAAGGTATTATTAGTCTGTATTCTAATTGTTAGAATCGCTTGTATGGAGGATGGAAGGGATATGCTGTATTAACTAGGAATTATAGGTCGCACACAAAATACACATACCCTAATTAGCTAGATCACCGGTTATATAACCTGGGGCTGTAATGTAGCTATAACACTATACCTTTATATTATAGCCTGCTTCTCTTCCCTTTAGAATATATAGAATTGATTATTAACTTTACCCCCCTACATTTATACTATAGCATACCTATAACCTGCACGTTACTAACACTAATTAGTAGTTGCTAATAACTATAGATTTGCTAGGTTATATACAGAAGAGACTTATCTAAATGCTTTTACTTAAGTAACTATAAGAAATTCTAATATTATACTAACTAAAGGATTATTTCTTTAATTGTCGACTTTTACTACTTATTTATAATTATAAGAAGACTTAACTCTTATAGATCTTCTTCCTTATTGTTAATTATTATTTATTTATAATTAAAACCAAATCTTTACTGTTATTTACAGAGAATTAACTAATGCTAACTGCTTTAATTAGTACTAAATATAAAGCTTAACTTAAGCCTAAAATACTAAGATATTATTAAGCTAAGGAAAAACAGATGATTTTAATAAATAAATCTAAAAAAATATTTATAAAAGAAAACTTTTAAAGAGTACTCTTCCCTAAAAACTTTATAAGCACTACTTAATTTTATCCTAAAATTAGACTAAGTTAGTTAAGAATATTAATATTAATATAGCTACTAAACAATATGTTGGAATCGCTCGTCTTGAGGATGGAAGGGATACACGATAGTGACCGGGAATTGTGGGTCATACGCACAATATGTGTGCCTTAATTAGCTGGATTACTATGTTATATAACCTAGGGCAGTACTGTGGCCACAATACCACACTTCTGTATTATCCCCCTCTTTTCCCTTTAGATAATTATAACTATATAGAAATCAGACCTTTGTTACCCCCCCCTACGTTATTGCTGTAGCAATTGCACCCTGTAAAACTATTACTAATTAGTAGTTGTTATAACCACAGATTGGCTAGAAATTAACAGAAAAGACGAACTTCTAATATAACGCACTTATTCACTTAATTACGCAGAATCCGTCGTTTATGCTCCTTAAAAGCAACTTTTTCTATTATTGTCGACTTTTGCTACTCGTCCATGATTATTAAGAAGTTTCTTTGTAGAATTTACCCCTTATTATCAATTTACTACTAGTCTATGATTAAAGTATCTTCTTTACTGTTTATTATGGAGAAAACACTAAAAATGGCTTTAACTTCCACTACTAAAGCTAATTAACCTATCTAAGACTCCCTTCCTATAAAACTCTAAAAGTATTCTAACTACTTTATAAAGAAATAAGCTGAAGCTAATAAACAAATTAACCCTAAAAAAGCTATAACTTCCGAACTCTACAACAAATTTGCCTACTATATTAACTAGTATAAATCTAGTAACTAGCAAGGTACTAGGTTTCTGTTCATATACTAAGAAGACTTTAAAGGATAAAATGCTAACATTTTTAAGAAGATTACCCCTAAGGTCTAACAAGTACTTCAAGATATTCTTTAAGATTAAGGAATTAACATATAAGAAGGATTACAAAGACTAATTAACTATATACTCACTAATTTAGTCAGTATAGATAATTCTATCTTCTTTCCTAATAGAAAGCTTCTAACAGGAAACAACACCATTAATACGTTAACATTAATAATAACCTTACCCCCCCCTAACCCTCCTAACCCTCCTACTAAAGAAATAATAATAAAAATAACAATCCCCTCTCCCTTAAAATAACAAACTATTTTAAAGGAAATCACTAATATAGACTAAAAAGCCTTAAACTCCCTTGCTAGAGTTTATAATAAGGAAAACAAGTATTCTAAAACACTTTTTAACTTTATATATCCTAAAGTTCTAATCTTTAAGGATATCTATATAGTATAAGGAATTTCACCTAAGTTATACCCGTTTACACTATTAATAATGCTTACAGGCAATGCCTATAAGTATTATCTTAAGAAATTCAGTAAAAGACTTGTTTTATTTAATATAATAACTAAGTAAGATAACCTCCTGGTTTCAGATAGGTAAATCTCCTAAAAGAGTCGACAACACCGCGGATACAACGCAGTATTACGCCTAAAACGAAAAAGAAGCACAGAATTAGATTCCTTATTATTAATTACCCCCCCTAGTAATAGCATATTATATAAGGGAAGTAAGTAGTATAAGGGGTATAATAATTAATAAATTTTTACGTAAATCTATAACTAATAAAGAATAAGGCATTACCTAGAAAGAAACATAATATTAAGAAGAGAATTTTAGAGTAATAGTAGTATAGGAAAAACTAAAGAATAAAATAAAATTACTAAAGGAATTAATAATAAAAGTTATCCTAAAGGTAAAAATAATAAAAGTATAGGCTTTTATTAGAACTTTTATATAAATTGCTATAAATATAGAAGGGAAGATAGCCTAAGCAAGAACTAATATAGGAGGCCTATAGGCCTTAATTATAAAAGCGGTTAGTAGTAGAGTAGAAACCATAGTTAAGAAGGTAATTAAGGAAGTAATAAAGGCTGTTTCTAGGACTAAATTAGCAGTTAGGGGGACTTAGGTAAATATTATAGCTTATAGAGTTATAGGGCAGAATATAATAATACCTTTAGCCTAAACAGAGGGTATGGCAATACTAGCCTACTATTACTAGGAAGCACTAGTAAAGGAAAGCACTATTAGCAAGGCAATTAGAAACAGATTACTAGGAGAGATTATAAAGGCAGTAAACAGTGCTATTAGTATAGAGAAGGCAGTAGTAGCATGCTAATTATAAAGTAGAGATATAGTTATTATATTTATAGAAGTAGGGAGGAAATAAAAGGAAAACACAGCCTAGGTGGGAGTTGCCTTTAGACCTAAGGCAGAAGTAAACAGAAAGATATTTAGTGTAATTATTAAGGGATTCCTAATATAATTAATAAACTATATTATAATTAAGGATATAAGGAAGAATATTAAAAAGGAGAATGGATTAAATATAGTAAAGATAACAGTATAAAAGCTAAGAGGAATAGCAATGAGGGCACTATTAGTGGTTAGTGTTAAGGGTACTAAGGCAGCAAACCAACTATGCCATGGGGGAATAGTATACTAAGCAGAGATTTTTAACGCTAAGCTATATAATAAGATAATCTACCTAAAGCAATGTTATAACTACTATAAGATTAGATATATTACCAGATACTACAAGGAGAAAGTAAGATATGGCAGGTATGCTGCTGGAAAATACCCTAAGGGAGAGAGGACTTACCTAATGTTAATAGGTAAGGTATAGGAAAGATGCTTAAATTATACAGAGGCATATCTAGTATAGTCTTAACTATACTTAGTAAGTAATAAGAGATAGTAGCAGGCTAGGGAGGCTTATGCTATAAGGCTGCTATTCTTCTGTAACTATTAGTCAGAGGTTGCGATTGCTACTATAGATAAGGGTTATTAGGGAGAAGAAACCGGGGGACTAATAGAGAGGCAGCTAAGAGGAAGGAGTATATAACTAAGGGGCCCTTTTATAAGATAAACTTATAAGCTAAGATTAGGATGACAGAGACTAGCAGAGGAAGGTATAATGCTGGCCTTTTTATAACCAACTAGAGGGCTAAACAATACCAGAGCCAGCCTAACCAGGGTGCTCTAAAGCATATAATAGAGTATATAATTAAGGTTATAGACTGGAATATATAGAAGAAAAGCAATTTAGTATATCTAGCATTAGGGTATAACGTTAGCCCTAAGGTAATAGCTATTTAGGAACCAGGAGGCTATAATAGTATACTGCTAAATCTATCTTAGGGACACTATATATTAGTAATATATAGCAGAAAAATAGCGATTTATATATACTAAAAGGTTAAGATAGGACTTTAGACTATAGGGAGGGGGGAGGATTAGTATAGTATTAAGCTATATAAAGTAAAGATATATAATATTTATTCCCTGGCTTATAAAAGGGAGTAGCAAACGCCTTTATAATACTTTACTAATATCTAGGTAAAGGGCTAGAGTATGTTTATAGGGGACTTTAACTAATATTACCCCTTATAGGACAGATTTAGCTAAATATCTCTAGGGCATAATAAGATATTAGAATTTATAACAAGGTAGTAACTTGGCCTAGCTATGCTGTTTAGGGAAGTAATAAGGAGAGAACATAATAGTATGAATAGTACTATTAACCATGTATAAACCACCCATAACGTTAGTATTAAATTTATTAGGCCAGTAGAAATCGCCAGATCTGACCATATGCCCCAGCTTATTAGTATTAGGACAAATAAGGAATTAAGTAACAGCCTAGGGTTAGTCTAGGGTTAGAGGACAGCAGATAAGAACCTTATTATAGCAGAGGCTTTAAATAGGCTTAAAAAGAAGGGGTTAGAGCTTCTGCTATATAACTAGCAAGAAATTAATAACTATATGCAGTGGCTTACCTAATAGCTTATAGAGATAGCTAATATAGCAGCACTTAAGCAACCTTAAGAGCATAGCAAACCATAGCCTTAGTGGAATAAAAGGGTAAGGGACATAATAATAGAGGCAAGATATGCTAATAGGTAGTAGTAGTAACAATGGATGTAGGAAGCGTAGTAGGCCTTAATAGAAGCTATAAAAAAATAGGATTATATTATCTTAAAGGAGAAGAGAAGCAGCTGGCAATAGGTAGTTAGTAAGTTATCTAGGTCTAAAGGGAGTCTTTAGACCCTAGAGCATTAGGCCTAGCTATAGAGTGGACTTCCTCCTAAAAGGCAACAGGTCCTACTACTAACCTAGCTAGGAGATAACAGCAGGGAGGAGATAGTAAAGGTTATATATAAGGGTAAGGTAAGGGCATTTATAAAAAGGTTCTTCTTTCTATCCGCAGCTAGGGCTTTAGGTCCGGAGGCAGAGGAGGGGACAAGATACTATAATAATAATTAGGTAGTTTCTGTGTTTATAGAGGAGGAAATTAAAGAGGTTATAAAGAATACAGTAAGTTAGAAAGCCTTAGAACTAGACAAGCT
This sequence comes from Aciculosporium take MAFF-241224, assembly GCA_000222935.2. Taxonomy (NCBI): domain Eukaryota; kingdom Fungi; phylum Ascomycota; class Sordariomycetes; order Hypocreales; family Clavicipitaceae; genus Aciculosporium; species Aciculosporium take. The sequence continues at coordinate 32,212 of AFQZ01000289.1, forward strand.
GCTAATAGGTTTCCTTAAGCTATATAAAGCAGCCCTAATATTATGTTTAATATACCTTATAAATGCTTGCTATGGTTTAGAATATTATCCGGCCTCCTTCTAACAAGCAAAGGTAGTAGTTCTATAAAAACCTAGGAAGTCCCCTAAGGAGTTAGGCAGACCGGGGGGGTGGAGGCTAATATTGCTATTAAATATGATAAGCAAAGTAATTAAGGGAGCTATTATAAGGAGGATTACTATTATAGCAGAGGAAGGCTATATACTACTGGATATATAGATAGGTAATAGGGCTGGCAGATTAATAGAAGTAGCACTAAGTATGCTAAAAAAGGTTATAAAAATGGCGTGGCATTACTAGGGGATAGTATTATTACTATAGCTAGATATTACTAGCACATTTAATACTATTAGCTATAAATAATTAATCTGTACTATAAAGGAGTTAGGACTGCTAGGGTAAATGGCCAGATAGGCACAGGGCTTTACGTTAAAAAGGAGAGCATAATTAGCGTTTAACGGACGTATTACTAAGGAAATCCAAGTTACTACAGGGGTTTTACAAGGGTTGCTAGCGTCTTCTATTCTCTTCCTGCTCTATATTACGCTACTATATTAAAGACTAGTAGCAGTGGAATTAATGTTAACATTAGGGTTCTTAGATAATATAAACATTATAGTATATAAAAAAACAGTAAAGGAGATAAAAGTATAACTAGAAAGAGCCTAAAGAATATATAAGGAGTAGTTAAAAAAGTATAGGCTAAGGTTTAACCTAGGAAAGAGCAAGCTAATATACTTTATAAGGAAGAGGCAGGCAATTATAATAATAATCTAACTTAAAAGAGCAACAATATAACTAATATAATTAGCGTAATTCCTAGGGGTTTGGATTCACTAGAAGCTTTATTAGTTAACTTACATAAAGAAGGTAAATGCTAAATTATTACAGCAGAAGTTAGCACTTATAGCACTGGCTGCATTTATATAGGGATGCTAACTAAAGTATGCAAGATCCCTTTATATATAGGTAATAAGAAGTATAATAGCCTATAGAGCTAGGATATACCACACCTGCAGCAAGCTAAAAGGGGTAGCACAGGGGGTAGCAAAGGCATTTATAAGGGAATAAAACAAATGCTTAAGGCAGGTTATAGGGGCGTATAAGGCAATACTAGTAATACTCTTAGAAACAAAAGCAGTAGTACTACCAGTGGATTTATACCTTAATTACATTAAATAATAATTCTACTAAAGACTTAAGGATAGTGGCATAGGTAAGAAGATATAGCAGGCCTATAATTTAATAGCATTACAGCTATAACGCTAAGGAAGGGGCTGCTAATATAATCACTATAAGGCGTTTCTTAATGCCCCCCCCCCCCTCCCTAGTAGCCTTATAGCTAGATAGGAATTAGAGAGGGAGTATGAAAAACAGTGGATCTGGCAAAGGCATAAGGCTTAGGTAAGAAGAGAACAGGCGAAAGTAATAGCAGTAGATAAGGAACCTAACTTTAAGAGCATAAAAAAGATAGTAAAGCTTTATAATAGCCTGCTTAAGCATAAATCTGCAGCCCTAGTTTAGCTTTAAATGGAAAAAATAGGGCTAAATACCTTCCTTTATAACAGACAGGTGCCTGAGGTAACTTTACTAATATGTTAATACTAGGGAGAAGATAAGAATATCTACTACCTTATCCTGTTATGCCTAGAATATAACTATTTAAGACTGATTCCGGCGGTGCCTATAATAAGAGATTTATAGGAACTTAGGGCGGTGCTTAATAATAAGAAGCTAGCACTAAATATTATAAAGTAGGTGCTTTTAACTAGACAACTTTAGCAGTACAGGTTGGCAGAGGAGCTTAGTAAGGCGTGGTAGATATGTAATAATAAGGCTGAGAAAGGGACTAGAGGCAACAGAAATAATAGGATAGAGGAGGAAGAGCTAAACTAGGAGGGGAGGTGCTTATAGGGGGTTTTTACTAATATACTAACCTTTTATATAAAGCATAACCATACTTCTGTTATTATCTGCAGTTCCAGGGAACTAGCAGATATCTTATACTAATAGTTAGAAATAATAAAGACTTTATACTAGAGGCTTAGAAGGAGCTATATAGAAGAATATGGGTTTTCTCCCTATCTTAGGGTTTTTCCTATGTTAAGAAGTTAGTTGATGGACTAGTTAGTGGCTCTAGCTACCTAGCGTATATGAATAATAATAACTAAGTAAATAAAGGAAAACTTTAAGACTAAAGAAAATCGAAAATTCTACTAAACACAATTTTAAAAGATAAAGTTTTATTGCATTACAGCCGAAAATCTAATAAAGACTAAACTTAAATGTTTAGAATTAATAATTTAATAGCTTTTAGACTTATTTAATAGTCTTTACCCCCCCTCTAAGAAAGATATAATCCTTAGGCGCTAACTAGAAATATCTGTTTAAGATAGCCCTAAATTCAACCAAATAACCTACATCTAAACAAATACCTACGAAGGCGTAGTTAGTAACATTTGCTGCTACCTTATAACGAAGGATATAATAGAACCTGTTTTAAAATCATTTACAAGCTAATGGATTGCAAGAGAAAACAAGTACTAACCTTAAAACACTACCCCAAGCACTAACATGGTCTTGTTTACTAACTAATAATATTTACAAGCTTCCTAACCCTAAAATAAAGGTGGATTTAAGAAATACTTTATCTATTGTAAAGAAGGATGTTAGTTAATTAACTATTCTGTCTTTAAACAAAAGAAAGCAAAAGAAACTTGGTGGAGTAACTAAAGGCATAAATCCCCTCCTTTTAAACGCTAATTTCATGCATTCTTATAAGTATTTGAAGGTGAAGACAAAGAATTATTACCCCTGGATAGCGGGGATAAGAATAAACATAAAAAGGCTGCCTAGAACGTAGCATTTGTTGCATCTAAAGAAGAAAAGGCATAAAATAATAGAGAAGCACGAGAAACCCTTATGTTTATAACTTTCTTTATATAAGCACCTAATCCCTCTTTCTTTTCTGCCTTAACTGTAAATTTCCTGCAAGATAACGCCTTTAAACACGCGTTATTCATTAAAGACCCTTACGACCGCAATACTAATAAAACCACATAATAGCAGGTATTTCTTATGGATTTATAATATACCGCGGAAATGTTTTATGGTATCCTCCTAAATACTAAAGCAGCTGGAATTTCAACTACTAGCTATGGTTAAGTTAAAGCCTTAATGCACCTTATAACAGACCTTATAATTAAGCCTTCTTCTAACCAGAAAACCATCAACTTTAGTGCTAGAAGTATGACCTTAAATGGCATTTTAAAGCTTCTACGATCTTTAGTATAATTTCTTTCTATATTCTTAATAGTGCCATACCTTTCCTATATTTTATTATAGATATAAATAAAATAGGTGTTAAGCTTAATAATCTTAAAAACCTCCTTATCTAAGGAGAAAAGAAAGTACCTATTATTAGAAAATAAGAACATCCTTAGTAGACAATTAGTTCCTAAGAACCTGCTGTCTTTATGCTCTTAAAAGCAGAAATTTGCTAACTTTATTGTTAATTTAGCCACCCTTTGATTAACCGATTGCACAACCTTCTTGCTAAAGCTAGTAAAGATTTTAATAGAGCTGACATAGGAAGGATTACGCACGCCTATCACTAATGCCAGATAAACGCCAAGACTCTAAGTAGATTTAAGTTTACTCTTAAAGACAATCTTAAATTTAACTATAAGGTTCTTATTAACATTATGTAAATTAATAAGAAGCCTGTCCTCTATGTTATTAACTCAGCAACTTTATTTTAAGCTGCTTACTTTCTTAGACCCTAACACAAAAAAGCTTAAGATATCTAGAATGCCCTTAAGGAATATTAGATTAACATATATCTTAGTCCCCTAGACTAGATAGTTTATAATACTAAAAGAAACTTCGCTTCTAGCAAATTTAGGCATTTAGCTTAATTATTATTAATTAACATTAACGGAGTCCCTATTAAAGCACACAACAGTATTAGAAAACTTAAGCAATATTATGCCCCTCTTTAAAGAGCATATAATATTATTAAGACAACCTTAATTATATACTCTATTATATAAAATGTTTTATAATAATATAGTAAAGTTATAGGAAAAGAGTCGACAACACCGCGGATACGACGCGGTATTACGCCTAAAACAAAAAAGAAGCATAGAATTAGATTTCTTATTATTAATTACCCCCCCTAGTAATAGCATATTATATAAGGGGAGTAAGCAGCGTAAGGGGTGCAATAATTAACGAATTTTTACGTAGATCTATAACTAATAAAGAATAAGGCACTACTTAAGAAAAAACATAATATTAAGGAAAAAATCCTAGAGTAATAGTAGTATAGGAAAAACTAAAGAATAAAATAAAATTACTAAAGGAATTAATAATAAAAGTTATTCTAAAGGTAAAAATAATAAAAGTATAGGCTTTTATTAGAACTTTTATATAAATTGCTATAAATATAGAAGGGGAGATAGCCTAAGCAAGAACTAATATAGAAGGCCTACAGGCCTTAATTATAAAAGCAGTTAGTAGTAAAGTAAAAACCATAGTTAAGAAGGCGGTTAAGAAGGTAATAAAGGCTGTTCCTAGGACTAGATTAGTAGTTAGAGGGACTTAGGTAAATATTATAACTTATAGAGTTATAGGGCAGAATATAATAATACCTTTAGCCTAAACAGAGGGTATAGCGATACCAGCCTGCTATTACTAGGAAGCACTAGTAAAGAAAAGCATTATTAGTAAGGCAGTTAGGAATAAATCGCTAGGAGAGATTATAAAGGTAGTAAACAGTACTATTAGTATAAAGAAGGCAGTAGTAGCATGCTAATTATAAAGTAAAGATATAGTTATTATATTTATAAAAGCAGGGAGGAAATAAAAGGAAAACACAGCCTAGGTAGGAGTTGCCTTTGGACCTAAGGCAGAAGTAGTTAGGAAGATGTTCAGTGTAATTATTAAGGGATTCCTAATATAATTAACAAACCACATTGTAATTAAGAATATAAGGAAAAACATTAAAAAGGAGAATAGATTAAATATAGTAAAGATAATAGTATAGAAGCTAAGAGGAATAGTAATAAGGGCACTATTAGTAGTTAGTATTAAGGGCACTAAGGTAGCGAACCAACTATGCCATAGGGGAATAGTATACTAAGCAGAGATTTTTAATGCTAAGCTATATAACGAGATGATTTACCTAAAGTAATATTATAACTACTATAAGATTAGATATATTACTAAATACTATAAGAAGAAAGAAAGATATAGTAGGTATGCTGCTAGAAAACACTCTAAGGGAGAGAGGACTTACCTAATGTTAACAGGTAAGGTATAGAAGAGATACCTAAATTATACGGGGGTATATTTAGTATAGTCTTAACTATGCTTAGTAAGTAATAAGAAATAGTAGTAGGCTAGGGAGGCTTATGCTATAAGGCCGCTGTTTTTCTGTAACTATTAGTTAGAGGTTATAATAGCTACTATAAACAAGGGTTATTAGGGAGAAGAAACCAGGGGACTAACAGAGAGGCAGCTAAGAGAAAGGAGTATATAATTAAGGGGCCCTTCTATAAGATAAACCTATAAGCTAAGATTAGGACAATAGAGACTAGCAGAGGAAGGTATAATACTAGCCTTTTTATAACCGACTAGAGGGCTAAATAATACCAGAGCCAGCCTAACCAGGGTGCTCTAAAGCATATAATAAAGTACATAATTAAGGTTATGTACTAAAATACACAGAAGAAAAGCAATTTAGTATATCTAGTATTAGGGTATAACGTTAGCCCTAAGGTAATAGCTATTTAGGAACCAGGAGGCTATAATAATATATTACTAAATCTATCTTAGGGATATTATATATTAGTAATATATAGCAGAAAAATAGCGATTTATATATACTAAAAGGTTAAGACAGGACTTTAGACTATAAGGAGGGGGGAGGATTAGTATAGTATTAAGCTATGTAAAGTAGAAATATATAATATTTATTCCCTGGCTTATAAAAGGAAGTAGCAGACGCCTTTATAACACTTTACTAATACCTAGGTAAAGGGCTAGAGTGTGTTTATAGGGGACTTTAACTAACATTACCCCTTATAGGACAGATTTAGCTAAATATCTCTAGGGCATAATAAGATGTTAGAATTTATAATAAGGTGGTAACTTGGCCTAGCTATACTGTTTAGGGAAGTAATAAGGAGAGAACATAGTAGTAGGGATAGCACTATTAACTATACATAGACTACTTATAATGTTAGTATTAAATTCATTAGGCTAGTAGAAATCGCCGGATCTGACCATATGCCCCAGCTTATTAGCATTAGGACAAACAAGGAATTAAGCAACAGCCTAGGGTTAGTCCGGGATTAGAGGACAGCAGATAAGAACCTTATTATAGCAGAGGCTTTAAACAGGCTTAAAAAGAAGGGGTTAGAGCTTTTACTATATAACTAGTAAGAAATTAATAACTATATGCAGTAGCTTACCTAATAGCTTATAGAGATAGCTAATATAGCAGCACCTAAGCAACCTTAAGGGCATAGTAAACCACAGCCTTAGTAGAATAAAAGGGTAAGGGATGTAATAGTAAAGGCAAGATATGCTAATAAGTAGTAGTAGTAATAATAGACATAGGAAGTATAGCAGGCCTTAACAGAAGCTATAAAAAAACAGAATTATATTATCTTAAAGGAAAAGAAAAGTAGCTAGTAATAGGTAGTTAGTAAGTTATCTAGGTCTAAAGGGAGTCTTTAGACCCTAGAGCATTAGGCCTAGCTATAGAGTGGACTTCCTCCTAAAAGGCAACAGGTCCTACTACTAACCTAGCTAGAAGATAATAGCAGGGAGGAGATAGTAGAGGTTATATATAAGGGTAAGGTAAGGGCATTTACAGAGAGGTTCTTCTCTCTATCTATAGCTAGAGCTTTAGGTTTAAAGGCAGAGGAGGGGATAAGATACTATAATAATAATTAAGCAGTTCCTGTGTTTATAGAGGAGGAAATTAAAGAGATTATAAAGAATATAGTAAGTTAGAAAGCCCTAGGACTGGACAAGCTGCTAATAGGTTTCCTTAAGCTATATAAAGCAGCCTTAATATTATGTTTAATATGCCTTATAAATGCTTGCTATGGTTTGGGATATTATCCGGCCTTCTTTTAATAAGCAAAGGTAGTAGTTCTATATAAACCTAGGAAGTCCCCTAAGGAGTTAGGCAGACCAGGGGGGTAGAGGCCGATATTACTATTAAACACAATAGGCAAAGTAATTAAGAGAGCTATTATAAGGAGGATTACTATTATAGCAAAGGAAGGCTATATACTGCCGGATATGCAAATAGGTAATAAGGCTGGCAGATTAATAGAGGTAGCACTAAGCATACTAAAAGAGGTTATAAGGATAGCATGGCATTACTAGGGAATAGTATTATTACTATAGCTAGATATTACTAGGGCGTTTAATACTATTAGCCATAAATAATTAATCCGCACTATAAAGGAGTTAGGACTGCTAGGGTGGATGGCTAAATAGGCATAGGGCTTTATATTAAAAAGGAGAGCATAATTGGCATTTAACGGACGTATTACTAAGGAAATCCAAGTCACTATAGGGGTTTTGCAAGGGTCGCTAGCGTCTCCTATCCTCTTTCTGCTCTATATTATGCTATTATATTAAAGACTAGTAGCGGTGGAATTAATGTTAATATTGGGGTTCTTAGATGATATAAACATTATAGTATATAGAAAAACAGCAGAGAAGATAAAAGTATAACTAAAAAGAGCCTAGAGAATATGTAAGGAGTGGTTAAAGGAGTATAAGCTAAGGTTTAACCTAGGAAAGAGCAAGCTAATGTACTTTATAAGGAAGAGGCAGGTAATTATAATAACAATCCGACTTAAAAGAGCAATAATACAACCGATACAATTAGCGTAATTCCTAGGGGTTTGGATTCACTAGAAGCTTCATTAGTTAACCTATATAGAGAAGGTAAATACTAAATTGTTACAGCAGAAGTTAGCACTTACAGCACTAGCTGCATTTATATGGGAATGCTAACTAGAGTGTGTAAGATCCCTTTATATACAGGTAATAAGAAGCATAATAGCCTATAAAGCTAGGATATACCATACCTATAGCAAGCTAGAAGGGGTAGCACAGGGGGTAGTAAAGGCATTTATAAGGGAACAGAATAAATGCTTAAGGCAGGTTATAGGGGCGTATAAGGCAACGCTAGTAATACTCTTAGAAATAAAAGCAGTAGTACTACTAGTGGATCTATACCTTAATTACATTAAACAATAATTTTACTAAAGACTTAAGAATAGTAGCATAGGCAAGAAGATACAGCAGGCCTGTAATTTAATAGCATTATAGCTATAACGCTAAGAAAGGGGCCGCTGATATAATCACTATAAGGCGTTTCTTAATGCCCCCCCCCCCCTCCCTAGCAGCCTTATAGCTAGATAGGAATTAGAAAGAGAGTGGGAAAAACAGTGGATCCAGCAGAGGCGTAAGGCTTAGGTGAGAAGAGAATAGGCAAAAGTAATAGTAGTAGATAAGGAACCTAACTTTAAAAGTATAAAAAAGATAGTAAAGCTCTATAATAGCCTGCTTAAGCAAAAATCTATAGCCCTAGTTCAGCTTCAAACGGAAAAAATAAGGCTAAATGCCTTCCTTTATAATAAATAGGTGCCCGAGGTAACTTTACTAATATGTTAATACTAGGGAGGAAACAAGGATATCTACCACCTTATCCTGTTATGCCTAGAATATAACTATTTAAGACTAATTCTAGCAGTGCCTATAATGAGAAATCCATGGAAACTTAGGGCAGCGCTTAATAATAAGAAGCTAGCACTAAATATTATAAAGTGGGTGCTTTTAACTAGGCGACTTTAGCAGTATAGGTTGGCGGAGGAGCTTAGTAAGGCATAGCAGATACGCAATGACAAGGCTAAGAAAGGGACCAGAGGCAATAAAAACAATAGAATAAAGGAGGAAGAGCTAGACTAGGAGGGGAGGTGCTTATAGGGGGTTTTTACTAATATACTAACCTTTTATATAAAGCATAACCACACTTTTATTATTGTCTGTAGTTCTAGGGAACTGGCAGATATCTTATACTAATGGTTAGAAATAATAAAGACTCTATACCAGAGGCTTAGCGGGAGCTATATAGAAGAATATAGGTTTTCTCCCTATCTTAGGGTTTTTCCTATGTTAAGAAGTTAGTTGATGGACTAGTTAGTGGCTCTAGCTACCTAGCGTATATGAATAATAATATTATTAAGACTAAAGCTCACGGTCTTCTCTTAAAAGAACAGATGCTTTAAATAGCTATTAAAGCAGTTAATAACTCCGCCGGTATCACGGTTGGAGGTCTACTAGTAGAGTGAAAGCTGTAGTCAAGCATACTTGTAGCTAAATAGCTGCAGGTAGGGTCTGTAATATGAATGCTATATTCACTAGCCTCTCTATCTCTTTATAAGGCCTGTCCTCTTATATACCTATGTATAGCTAGGACGCGGCTTGCCTTAGTAGGTCTCTGTACTCTTATGCTCTTATCTTATGACTCCCCTAATAGAGCGCCTCCTCTTATCTGTAATTACCCTTAATTACTATAAGTAGTCCTAGGCCTTAGTCTCTGCTCCCTTTTAACTCCCTTGCTATAACCTAGCAATACCCCTTTTCTTAGGTTTATAACTTATATATTATTATTTATTATGACTTTACTAAACACATGCACGTTACACTAAGCCTACCCTGCTTCCTGTCCTTTTAACAGTAAATCTAATCTTATAATAACCTTATAGCAAGGTCTTTACTAGGTTCTAGCTTATACTTATTCTTAATATTAACTCTATAATATTACTAAGCCTGCTAGGCCTAAAGCCGTTTTTTCTTATTACTTATAATTTACTTCTAACTCTCTTTTATTATTAAAGCTGCCTTACTCTGCTTATATTAGCTTATAGCTTACTGTTTTATTACAGCTTTAGCACTACTTATAGAGAAATCGCTCTTAAGTGCCTTAGTGCCTAATTATATAAATAATATTATTAATCCAGGCGTATGCATTAGATTAGTAGCTTAACTATCTAGCTATAAGAAGGTCTCTTCCCCCCCTCTCTTTAACCTGTTTTTTCCTTCCTTCTTTATTATTATTTGCTTGTATGTTATCTCCTGTTGCTACTATGTTTTTACTCTCTTGCAGCTTAGCCGCTATTATTACTCCCTTTTTACTAATATATGTATAGATTTTAATATTATTATTATCTTTTTTATCTGCCCTGTCTGTTTAGTAAGTTATATACTTAACGCTATATATGCACTACTTGCTTATAGCTAATAAGCACTAGTTATTATGCCTTATACTAGCTAATCTCCTGCTACTTCTGCTATGGCTCTCCCTCCTCCTCCTAAGGAGCCAGATATTATAATGCCTGTCTTTAGAGTTAGTTAGTATATTATCTAAATACTCGCGTCCTTAGGCTATAGCTAACTTGCTGCTAGCATCTAAAAAATTCCTTGTTATTATTATGGCTATACGGCGGTAACCTAGTAGATCTTCCTAAAGTCCAATGGCACTAAACCTATTTACCTTTTTAAATATATTATTATCTTTAAGCCCTATAGGAAGATATATAACAGTAAGTGCACTGCTTATACTCTGCTATCCTGTTACTAATTATTATAGCCTGTAGTGCTAAATGCTTTTATTGCTTAAGGAATAATAAGAAGTATAGTAGCATTAGTTCCTTATAATTATTCTTATTTTAGTCGCTGCTAATTAACTACTAGATGCCTGCTTAAATTAGTGTTCTTTACTAGAAAATGTTTAAAGAAATAAAGAAGAAGACTAATAGCGTTTACTACTATTAGATGCCTGTGAGTTATATATTCATGTACGCTAGGTAGCTAGAGCCACTAACTAGTTCATCAACTAACTTCTTAATATAGGAAAAACCCTAAGATAGGGGAGAAAACCCATATTCTTCTATATAGCTCCTGCTAAGCCTCTGATATAAAGTCTTTATTGTTTTCAACTATTAGTATAAGATATCTGCTAGTTCCCCGGAACTGCAGATAATAACAGAAGTGTAATTGTGCTTTATATAAAAGGTTAGTATGTTAGTAAAAACCCCCTATAAGCACCTCCCCTCCTAGTCCGGCTCTTCCTCCTTTATCCTGTTGTTTCCGTTGCCTCTGGTCCCTTTCTTAGCCTTATTATTACATATCTGCCACGCCTTACTAAGCTCCTCTGCTAACCTGTACTACTAAAGTCGCCTAGTTAAAAGCACTTACTTTATAATATTTAGTGCTAGCTTCTTGTTATTAAGCGCTGCCCTAAGTTCCCGCGGATTTCTTATTATAAGCACTGCTAGAATTGGTCTTAAATAGTTATATTCTAGGTATAACAGGATAAGGTAGTAGATATCCTTATTTTCTCCCTAGTATTAGCATATTAGTGAAGTTACCTTAGGCACCTGTTTGTTATAAAGGAAGGCATTTAGCCCTATTTTTTCCGTTTAAAGCTGAACTAGGGCTGTAAATTTATGCTTAAGCAGGCTATTATAGAGCTTTACTATCTTTTTTATGCTCTTAAAGTTAGGTTCCTTATTTGCTGCTATTGCTTTTGCCTGTCCTCTTCTTACCTAAGCCTTATACCTCTGCCAGATCCACTGTTTTTCCCACTCCCTCTCTAATTCCTATCTAGCTATAAGGCTGCTAGGGAGGGGGGGGGGGGCATCAGGAAACGCCTTATAGCGATTACGTTAGCGGCCTCTTCCTTAGCGTTGTAGCTGCAATGCTATCAAATTACAGGCCTGCTGTATCTTCTTACCTATACTACTATCCTCAAGTCTTTAGTGGAATTGTCATTTAATGTAATTAAGGTACAGATCCACCGGCGGCACTGCTGCTTCTGTCTCTAAGAGTGTTACTAGCATTGCCTTATACGCCCCTATAACCCGCCTTAAGCATTTATTCTGTTCCCTTATAAATGCCTTTACTACCCCCTGTGCTACCCCTTCTAGCTTGCTATAGGTATAGTATATCCTAGCTCTATAAGCTATTATGCTTTATATTACCTATATATAAAGGGATCTCGCATACTTTAGTCGGCATCCCTATGTAGACACAGCTAGCACTATAAGCGCTAATTTCTACCGTAATAATTTGGCATTTACCTTCTTTATATAGGTTAACTAACAAAGCTTCTAGTGAATCCAAACCCCTAGGAATTGCGCTAATTGTATCAGTTGTATTATTGCTCTTTTAAGTCAGATTATTGTTATAATCGCCTGCCTCTTCCTTATAAAGTGCATTAGCTTGCTCTTTTCTAGGTTAAACCTTAGCCTATACTCCTTTAACCACTCCTTATATATTCTCCAGGCTTTTTCTAGTTATACTTTTGTCTCCTCTGCTGTTTTTCTATATACTATAATGTTTATATCATCCGAGAACCCTAATGTTAACGTTAATTCCGCCGCTACTAGTCTTTAATATAATAGCATAATATAGAGCAGGAAGAGAATAGGAGACGCTAGCAACCCTTATAGAACCCCTGTAGTAACTTGGATTTCCTTAGTAATACGTCCATTAAACGCTAATTATGCTCTCCTTTTTAACGTAAAGCCCTGTGCCTATCTAGCCATCCACCTTAGCAGTCCTAACTCCTTTATAGTGCGGATTAATTATTTATAGCTAATAGTGTCAAATGCCCTGGTAATATCCAGCTATAGTAATAATGCTATTCCCTAGTAATACTACGCCGTTCTTATAACCTCTTTTAGTATGCTTAGTGCTATCTTTATTAATTTGCTAGCCCTGTTGCCTATCTGCATGTCTAGCAGTATATAGCCTTCCTTTACTATAATAGTAATCCTCCTTATAATAGCTCCCTTAATTACTTTACCTATTATATTTAATAGCAATATTAGCCTTTACCCTCCCGGTCTGCCTAACTCCTTAGGGGACTTCCTAGGTTTATATAAAACTACTACCTTTGCTTATCGGAAGGAGGCCGGATAATATCCTAAGCCATAGCAAGCATTTACAAGGCGTGTTAAACATAATATTAGGGCCGCTTTATATAGCTTAAGAAAACCTGTTAGCAGCTTGTCCGGTCCTAGGGCTTTCTAACTTGCTGTATTCTTTATAACCTCTTTAATTTCCTCCTTTATAAACACAGGAACTGCCTAATTATTATTATAATATCTTGTCCCCTCCTCTGCCTCTAAACCTAGAGCCCTAGCTGCAGATAGAGGGAAGAACCTCTCTGTAAATGCCCTTGCCTTACCCTTGTATGTAACCTCTACTATCTCCTCCCTGCTGTCGTCTCCTGGCCGGGTTAGTAGTAGGACCTATTGCCTTTTAGGAGAAAGTCCACTCTATAGCCAGGCCTAATGCTCCAGGGTCTAAAGACTCCCTTTGGACCTAGATAACTTACTAACTGCCTATTACTAGCTACTTCTCTTTTCCTTTAAGATAATATAATCCTGTTTTTTTATAGCTTCTGTTAAGGCCTGCTACGCTTCCTATATCCGTTGTTACTGCTACTACCTATTAGCACGTCTTGCCTCTACTATTGTATTCCTTACCCTTTTATTTCACTAAGGCTATGGTTTACTATGCCCTTAAGGTTGCTTAAGTGCTGCTATATTAGCTATCTCTATAAGCTATTAGGTAAGCTACTGTATATAGTCATTAATTTCTTACTAGTTATATAGCAGAAGCTCTAACCCCTTCTTTCTAAGCCTGTTTAAAGCCTTTGCTATAATAAGGTTTTTATTTGCTGTCCTCTAACCCTGGACTAACCCTAGGCTGTTGCTTAATTCCTTATTTGTCCTAATGCTAATAAGCTAGGGTATATAGTCAGATCTGGCGATTTCCACTGGCCTAATAAATTCAATACTAATATTATAGGTAGTCCATGTATAGTTAATAGTGCTATCCCTACTGCTATATTCTCTCCTTATTACTTCCTTAAACGGCATAGCTAGGCTAAGTTACTACCTTGTTATAAATTCTAACATCTTATTATACCCTAGAGATATTTAGCTAAATCTGTCCTATAAGGGGTAATATTAGTTAAAGTCCCCTATAAACACACTCCGGCCCTTTACCTAGGTATTAGCAAAGTATTATAAAGGCGTCTGCCACTCCCTTTTATAAGCCAGGGAATAGATATTATATATCTTTACTCTATATAGCTTAATACTATACTAATCCTCCTCCCTTCCTATAGTCTAAAGTCCTGTCTTAACCTTTTAGTGTATATAAATCGCTATTCTTTTGCTATATATTACTAATATATAGTGTCCCTAAGATGGATTTAGTGGTATACTATTATAGCCTCCTGGTTCCTAGATAGCTATTACCTTAGGGCTAACATTATGCCCTAACGCTAGATATACTAAATTGCTTTTCTTCTGTGTATTCCAGTACATAACCTTAATTATGTACTTTATTGTGTGCTTTAGAGCACCCTGGTTGGGCTGGCTCTGGTATTGTTTAGCCCTTTAGTCGGCTATAAAAAGGCTAGTATTATGCCTTCCTCTGCTAGTCTCTGTTATCCTAATCTTAGCTTATAGGTTTATCTTATAAAAGGGCCCCTTAGTTATATGCTCCTTCCTCTTAGCTACCTCTCTGTTAGTTCTCTAGTTTCTTCTCCCTAATAACCCTTGCCTATAGTAGCCATTATGACCTTTAACTAATAGTTACAGAAGAACAGCAGCCTTATAGCATAAGCCTTCCTAGCCTGCTGCTATCTCTTATTGCTCACTAAGCATAGTTAAGACCATGCTAGATGTGCCCCTGTATAATTTAGGCATCTTTCCTATACCTTGCCTGTTAATGTTAGGCAAGTCCTCTCTCCCTTAGGGTATTTTCTAGTAGCATACCTGCCGTATCTTGCTTCCTCCTTATAGTATTTAGCAATATATCTAATCTTATAATAGTTATAATATTGCTTTAAGTAGATCATCTTATTATATAGCTTAGCGTTAAAAATCTCTGCTTAGTATACTATTCCCCTATAGCATAGTCAGTTTGCTGCCTTAGTGCCCTTAATACTAACTACTAATAGTGCCCTTGTCGCTATTCCTCTTAGCTTCTGTACTATTATCTTTGCCATATTTAATCTATTCTCCTTTTTAATGTTCTTCTTTATATCCTTAATTATAATATGGTTTATTAATTATATTAGGAATCCCTTAATAATTATACTAAACATCTTCCTGTTTACTTCTGCCTTAGGTCTAAAGGCAACTCCTACCTAGGCTGTGTTTTCCTTTTATTTCCTCCCTGCTTTTATAAACATAATAACTATATCTCTACTCTATAATTAGTATACTGCTACTACCTCCTCTATGCTAATAGCGCTGTTTACTGCCTTTACAATCTCTCCTAGCAATTTATTCCTAACTGCCTTACTAATAGTGCTTTCCTTTACTAGTGCTTCCTAGTAATGGCGGGCTGGTATTACTATACCCTCTGTTTAGGCCAAAGGTATTGTTATATTCTGCCCTATAACTCTATAAGCTGCAATATTTGCTTAAGTCCCCCTAACCGCTAATCCAGTCCTATAAACAGCCTTTATTGCCTTCTTAACCACCTTCTTAACTATGGTTTCTACTCTGCTACTAACCGCTTCTATAATTAAGGCTTGTAGGCCTTTTGTGTCCGTTCTTGCTTAGGCTATTTCCCCTCCTGTATCTATAGTAATTTATATAAAAGTTTTAATAGAAGCCTATACTTCTGTTATTTTTACCTTTAGGATAACTTTTATTATTAATTCCTTTAGTAATTTTATTTTATTCTTTAGTTTTTCCTACGCTATTATTACTCTGGGATTCTCTCCTTGATATTACGTTTCTTCCTAGGTAGTGCCTTATCCTTTATTAGTTACAGATCTACGCAAAAATTCATTAATTATTGCACCCCTTATACTGCTTACTCCCCTTATATAATATGCTATTGCTAGGGGGGGTAATTAATAATAAGGAATCCGATTCTGTGCTTCTTTTTCGTTTTAGGCGTAATACTGCGTCGTATCCGCGGTGTTCTGTATTTTAAACCTTATAAATGATTTTGATGCCTGTGAGTTTATTGCTTAAATATAGTTAATTTACTGCTAATAATTCCTAGGGTGTTATAAGTATGCAAGCAAATTTAGCTGCTATAATAGCTAAGATAAAAAATTCTAATATTTATAGACGTGCCTACTGCGTGCATCTCTAGGCAGACATTAAGCTTAAGCTTAAGAATAATAAGCATGCTATAATCTCATAGGGCATTGCCTATACTACTATGCTTATATAAATAGAGATTGCTAACTGCCTATAATATATCTATACTTATAGTAAGGATGTATGTATTTCCTAGTCTATCTATAGCTTTATAATAGCTAACTTATTGCTAGCTATATAAGCCTATTGCAAGGGAAACTCCCCTTGCTGCGTGCGTTACGCCCGCGACCGTCCCTCGTGCTATATTGGAATTGCTTGGCATTAAATCTAACTTTATTAGTGCTAATAAATCTAATAACAGCTCTGAACAAGAGTAGCTTGTTAGCGGCGAGGTTATAGTGCTTTTAGTAGCTTTTAGTCTAGTATTAATAGAGATATATATCTTTAAGTATTGCTAATGTCTCTTATAATGCATTGTGTGTATACTCTGCTACCTTGCTACTATACTCCTTTTCTATTTTATTATAATGTCTTGTGTATTAAAGTTCCTTTTTAGTACCTAGGAATTCTCTAATTTGTTATAGCCTTTCTACTTTACTAAGTATTTATGCTGCTTGCCTTAATACTTATGTATTATAATTTGCTTAACCTTATATGATTCCTAGTAACAAATAGGTAGCTGTGATATTGCTATAGCCTTATTGGGATTTGGACCTTTATATGGCTCTAAACTCGTGATATTAAATACATTATGCAGGCGCATGTTATTTAGGAGCTCTAGACAGTAGGCTAGTCTATGTGCACCTACTTTCTCTAGAACCTTAAAAGGTCCTAGATACTTTACTATAAGCTTCTTACTTAGTTAATAAAGGTTAATGTTCTTAGTTAATAAGAGTATATAGTTGCCTGGCGAAAAACTTATTAAGCCTCTTTTCTTATTATAGTGCTTTATATACTATTCTTAAGTTGCGCGTAGTAGCTGCTTAGTTGCCTTGTGTTGTTATTATAATTCTTATACCCTTATCTCTGCTTGTGCGTTTATAATATCTAGTGCCTTTATAATATAGTCTAGGCCCCTTAGCTAATAACCTTATAATAACTCTGCTAGAGAGTAGCTGTAGGCTAAGTGCTTGCTAGTATTATAAGCATATTAAGCTAAATATAGGTAGTCTTCCTAGTTTATTTACTCTTATGCCTTAAATGCTTTAAGGTAATGCTCTAGGACTTAGTTAACCCTTTTTATCTATCTATCTGTTTATAGGTAGAAGGCAGTACTAAGTAGTTGTTTAGTTGCTAGTAAGTAGCAGAAGGTTCTTTAAAAACTGCTAGTAAATGTTATCCCTCTATTTAAGATAATCCCTTTTAGCGTGCTATAGTCCTTAAATATATATTTAAGGAAGATAGTGGCAAGGTTACTACTTATTATTCTTATAGATATGGCTATATTTAGCGTGTATTTTGAGAATTAATTTATAATAATAAGAATTACATTGTGCTCCTTTTTACTAGCTTGTTTTATTAGGGAAAGGCTAGTAATAAAGTCCATAGAGAGCTCTTAGAAGGGTCTGCTAGGGATTAGTAATATAGCTAGCTTGCTATATGGTTAGTGTAACCTAGGCTTATTAACTTAATAGTTTAAGCATGAGCTTATATGGTTTTTTATGTCTTTTTATAATTCTGGCCAGTAGTACTGTTTAGCTACTCTGTGAATTATCTTACTTATACCCTAGTGTCCCGCTATAAGGTTGTCGTAAGTAAGCATTAGAATTTCTATACATATACCTGCTAGTATGTATACCCTTATGTTAAAACATAGTAAACTGTTTTTGTTAATTACTTAGTGCTTTTTAACTGTTATATTGCCGCTACTAAGCAGTGCTGTTTGCGTTTTATACAATAGATCTTGTTTTTACGCTCTCTGGATTACTATTATAATAGGTTTACCTAATAGCTCTTTAGTGTGTTTAATAGCACTCTGTCTCCTAATTACTATTAGTCTTACTGCTAAATTGCTATATACCTGTATAAACTGTGTTTATAAATGCATAGCCAGGGAGGTTTTCTTGCTGCGAACTTGCTCTAAATTTTTAAATACCGCATTATTAAATAGGGTTACTATTAATGTGCTACTTAAATATACAGCTCTTATGCTGCTTAGATGTGTAGCTAGGGAGGTCTTCTTACTACTAGCTTGCTCTAAACTCTTAAATACTACATTATTAAATAGGGTTACTATTAATGTGCTACTTAAATATACAGCTTTTGTGCTGCTTAGATGCATAGCTAGGGAGGTCTTCTTACCACTAGCTCGCTCTAAACTCTTAAATACTGTA
>AFQZ01000288.1:0-50784 GCA_000222935.2 Aciculosporium take MAFF-241224
TCCGGCCTCCTTCTAACAAGCAAAGATAGTAGTTTTATATAAACCTAGGAAGTCCCCTAAGGAGTTAGGCAGACCGGGGGGGTAGAGGCCAATATTACTATTAAACACAATAAGTAAAGTAATTAAGGGAGCTATTATAAGGAGGATTACTATTATAGTAAAGGAAGGCTATATACTACTAGACATATAAATAGGCAATAAGGCTAGCAGATTAACGGAGATAGCACTAAGTATGCTAAAAGAGGTTGTGAGAACGGCATGGCATTACTAGGGAATAGCATTATTACTATAGCTAGATATTACTAGGGCATTTAATACTATTAGCTATAAACGATTAATCCGTACTATAAAGGAGTTAGGACTACTAGGGTAGATGGCCAGATAAGCACAGGGCTTTACGTTAGAAAGGAGAGTATAATTAGCATTTAACAGATGTATTACTAAGGAAATCTAAGTTACTACAGGGGTTCTATAAGGGTTGCTAGCGTCTCCTATCCTCTTCCTGCTCTACATTACGCCACTATATTAAAGACTAGCGGCAGCAGAATTAACATTAATATTAGGGTTCTTAGATAATATAAACATTATAGTATATAGAAAAACAGCAGAGAAGATAAAAGTATAACTAAAAAGAGCCTAAAGAATATATAAGAAGTAGTTAAAGGAGTATAGGCTAAGGTTTAACCTAGGAAAAAGCAAGCTAATGCACTTTACAAGGAAGAGGCAGGTAATTATAATAATAATCTAACTTAAAAGAGCAACAATATAACCAACATAATCAGCGCGATTTCTAGGGGTTTGGATTCACTAGAAGCTTCGTTAGTTAACCCATATAAAGAAGGTAAATACCAAATTATTACAGCAGAAATTAGTGCTTATAGCGCTAGCTGCGTCTATATAGGGATGCTAACTAAAGTATGCGAGATCCCTTTATATACAGGTAATATAAAGCATAATAGCCTATAGAGCTGGGATATACTATACCTATAGCAAGCCAGAAGGGGTAGTACAGGGGGTAGTAAAGGCATTTATAAGGGAACAGAATAAATGCTTAAGGAGGGTTATAGGGGCATATAAGGCAATGCTAGTAGTACTCTTAGAGATAAAAGCAGTAGTACTGCTAATAGATCTGTACCTTAATTACATTAAATAATAATTCTACTAAAGACTTAAGGATAATAGCATAGGCAAGAAGATATAGCAGGCCTGTAATTTAATAGCATTACAGCTATAACGCTAAGGAAGAGGCTGCTAACGTAATCGCTATAAGGCGTTTCCTAATGCCCCCCCCCCCCTCCCTAGTAGCCTTACAGCTAGACAGGAATTAAAGAGGGAGTAGGAAAAACAGTAAATCTAGCAGAGGCATAAGGCTTAGGTAAAAAGAGAACGGGCAAAAGTAACAGCAGTAGATAAGGAACCTAACTTTAAGAGTATAAAAAAGATAGCAAAGCTCTATAATAGCCTGCTTAAGCATAAATCTATAGCCCTAGTTTAGCTTTAAACAGAAAAAATAAAGCTAAATGCCTTCCTTTATAACAGATAGGTGCCTAAGGTAACTTTACTAATATGCTAATACTAAGGAGGAAACAAGGATATCTACCACCTTATCCTGTTATGCCTAGAATATAACTATCTAAGACTAATTCCAGCAGTGCCTATAATAAGAGATCCACGGGAACTTAGGGCAGCGCTTAACAACAAAAAGCTAGCACTAAATATTATAAAGTGGGTGCTTTTAACTAGGTAACTTTAGCAGTATAGGTTAGCAGAGGAGCTTAGTAAGGCATAGCAGATACACAATAATAAGGCTAAGAAAGGGACCAGAGGCAACGGAAACAATAGGATAGAGGAGGAAGAGCCAGACTAGGAGGGGAGGTACTTATAAGGGGTTTTTACTAACATACTAACCTTTTATATAAAGCACAACCACACTTCTGTTATTATCTGCAGTTCCAGGGAACTGGTAGATATCTTATACTAATAGTTAGAAACAATAAAGACTCTATATTAGAGGCTTAGCAGGAGCTATATAGAAGAATATAGGTTTTCTCCCCTATCTTAGGGTTTTTCCTATATTAAGAAGTTAGTTGATGAACTAGTTAGTGGCTCTAGCTACCTAGCGTACATGAATAAATAAACACTAAAAATGGCTTTAACTTCTATTATTAGAGCTAATTAACCTATTTAAGACTCCCTTCCTACAAAACTTTAAAAGTATTTTAACTACTTTATAGAGAAATAGGCCAAAGCTAATAAATAAATTAACCCTAAAAAAGCTATAACTTCCGAACTCTATAATAAATTTACCTACTATATTAACTAGTATAAATCTAGTAACTAGCAAGGTACTAGGTTTTTATTTATATACTAAGAAGACTTTAAAGGATAAAATGCCAATATTTTTAAGAAGATTACCCCTAAGGTCTAATAAGTACTTTAAGATATTTTTTAAGATTAAGGAATTAATATATAAGAAGGATTATAAAGACTAATTAATTATATACTTACTAATTTAGTTAGTATAGATAATTCTGTTTTCTTTTTTAATAGAAAGCTCCTAACAGGAAATAACACTATTAACACATTAATATTAATAATAACCTTACCCCCCCCTAACCCTTTTAACCCTCTTACTAAAGAAATAATAATAAAAATAATAATCCCTTTTCCCTTAAAATAATAAACTATATTAAAGAAAATCACTAATATAAACTAAAAAGCCTTAAACTCCCTTACTAAAGTTTATAATAAGGAAAATAAGTATTTTAAAATACTTTTTAACTTTATATATTCTAAAGTTCTAATCTTTAAGGATATTTATATAGTATAAGGAATTTTACTTAAGTTATACCTGTTTATATTATTAATAATACTTATAGGCAATATCTATAAGTATTACCTTAAGAAATTTAATAAAAGACTTATTTTATTTAATATAATAACTAAGTAGATAAAGGAAAACTTTAAGACTAAAGAAAATTAAAAATTCTACTAAATATAATTCTAAGAGATAAAGTTTTATTATATTATAGCTAAAAATCTAATAAAGACTAAACTTAAATGTTTAGAATTAATAATTTAATAGCTTTTAGACTTATTTAATAGTTTTTACCCCCCTTTTAAGAAAGATATAATCCTTAGGCACTAACTAGAAATATCTATTTAAAATAGCCCTAAATTTAACTAGATAATCTATGTCTAAACCAATACCTATAAAGGCATAGTTAGTAATATTTACTGCTACCTTATAATAAAAGATATAATAAAACCTGTTTTAAAATCATCTATAAGCTAATAAATTATAAGAGAGAGTAAGTATTAACCTTAAAATACTACCTTAAGCACTAATATAGTCTTATTTACTAACTAATAATATTTATAAGCTTCTTAATCCTAAAATAAAGCTAGATTTAAGAAATACTTTATTTATTATAAAGAAGGATATTAGTTAACTAATTATCTTATCTCTAAATAAAAGAAAGTAAAAGAAACTTAGTAAAGTAACTAAAGGCATAAATCCCCTCCTTTTAAATGCTAATTTCACGTATTCTTATAAGCATTTAAAGGTTAAGATAAAGAGTTATTACCCCTGGATAGTAAGGATAAGAATAAATATAAAAAGGCTGCCTAAAATGCAGTATTTATTATATTTAAAGAAGAAAAGGCATAAAATAATAAAGAAGCATAAGAAACCCTTATGTTTATAACTTTCTTTATATAAGCACTTAATCCCCCTTTCTTTTTTACCTTAACCATGAATTTCCTATAAGATAATGTCTTTAAATATATATTACTTATTAAAGACCCTTACAACTATAATACTAATAAAACCACATAAAAGCAGGTATTTCTTATGGATTTATAATATACTATAGAAACGTTTTATAGTATCCTCCTAGATACTAAAGCAGCCGGAATTTTAACTACTAGCTAAGGTTAAGTTAAAGCCTTAATACGCCTTATAACAGACCTTATAATTAAGCCTTCTTTTAACTAGAGAACTATTAACTTTAGTGCTAGAAGTATAACCTTCAATAGTATTTTAAAACTTCTTATAATTTTTAGTATAATTTCTTTTTATATTCTTAATAGTACTATGCTTTTTTTATATTTTATTATAAATATAAATAAAATAGGTATTAAGCTTAATAATCTTAAAAACCTCCTTATCTAAGGAGAAAAGAAAGTACTTATTATTTAGAAATAAAAATATCCTTAGTAAATAATTAGTTCCTAAGAACCTGCCGTTTTTATACTCTTAATAGTAGAAATTTACTAACTTTATTATTAATTTAGCCACCCTTTAATTAACTAACTGCACAACCTTTTTGCTAAGGCTAGTAAAGATTTTAATAGAGCTAACATAAAAAAAATCACATATGCCTATTACTAATGTTAGATAAACACTAAGGCTTTTAGTAGATTTAAGTTTACCCTTAAAGATAATCTTAAATTTAATTATAAGGTCCTTATTAATATTATATAAATTAATAAAAAGCCTATCCTTTATGTTATTAACTTAGCAACTTTATTTTAAGCTGCTTGCTTTCTTAGACCCTAATAATAAAAAGCTTAAGATATTTAGAACGCTCTTAAGAAATATTAAATTAATATATATCTTAGTCCCCTAGACTAAATAGTCTATAATGCTAAAAGAAACTTTACTTCTAGTAAATTTAGGCATTTAGCTTAACTATTATTAATTAATATTAATAAAGTCCCTGTTAAAGCATATAATAGTATTAAAAAGCTTAAACAATATTACGCCTCTCTTTTAAAAGCATAAATATTATTAAGACTAAAGCTTATAGTCTTCTCTTAAAAGAGTAAATGCTTTAAATAGCTATTAAAGTAATTAATGACTCTACCAGCCTTAATAGCCTTATCCTAATACTCTTAGTCTTTAGAACATATTTAAGGATAATAAATAATTTCCCCCTAAGCTTTATAATTACCTAAAGAGCTAAAATGCTTTAGAAAGTAATAAATAAAGCAAGATATAGTCTTATAAGGCACTAAGTTAATAATGCCCTTAATACTTAAAATAGCCTAATAACCCTACTAACACATAATCTCCCCTTAAACTCTAATATATAAGTTTATTATAAAAAAGATAAATAGACTAGCTTATATAAGCTTTTTTTAATAAAAGAAGAGACTTGTATTATTAAGATACCTTATAGCCCTATAAAGTTTTAATTTATGGTTATTAAGCTATATATTACTTTACTAGAAGCAAAGACTTCTTATAAGGATAATTAAGCCTAAAATAAGAAATCTATAAGAATAGCTTTAACTTCCTAAGAAGGGTAAGGCCTATGCCTAAATAACCCAGACTAGGAAAACGCTAAGACTAATAAAATTATTTATAAGACTGCCCTTAATAACCATATAAATCTAATATAAAGAGGCTGTAGAAGACCTTGGAAATACCCTTAACTAAAAGCTTTCCTTATAAAGAAAAAAAAGGCAGATTTTTAACTTATAATTAACCTTTATATATAAGGAAAGATAACCATGCCTAGAGAACCATTTAAACTCTCTAATAAGGCCGAGATTAACGCTTTACTAGCGAGAAATATGTTTAATTTGTTTAATTTAATCCTTAAAAGCATAAAAGCAAGAGACTTTTTAGTTTATAAATAATATATAAGGTTAAGGGTAAAGCAACTAATTCCCTATATAAAAAATCATAATATGTTATTTAAGGCTATAGTAACTATAGAAAAGAGGTTATTCTTATATAGTCCTTAATAATTTAAAGAGCTAGCTAGAGGCTTATTATTACTCTTGCTTTATTATTAAAAAAAGAAGGCATTATAGCTTAGTTAAGGGATATTACCTAAGAATATATATAGTTATAGACGAAGCTTAATTATATAATCCTTATAAAGCTTCTAGTATAGATTACACACCTTTACCCACTAGATGTTATTATAGTTATAATAAAGCCGCTTTATAAAATCACAGAAGTAAGCATGCATTAGTAGTTAATATATTTTAATTATTATTACTAAAAACTTTAGATAATTACTTCTACCTACAACCTATATCTACTTATTTCTTTAAAGGAAAGCTTCTATTTTAAACTTATTAGAATGCAAACTAATAATATATTAGGCCTTAGTAACGCTAAATTCTTTAATTATAAAGAAGTTAAGTTAAAAAATGCCGGATTTCTTATAAAGCTAAAGCAATGCCTAGAGAAATTAATACTATTAATGTTTAATAGTTGTATTTTAAGCAAAGCTAATAATAATACCTTCTTCTTATAATAAAAGGCATAAAGAAAGAAGTTATTAGAAGTTAACTAGGATAATTAAGCTTAATATATTAAGCAGAGGGCTTAAGGTGTATATATTGCTCTTATTTGCTAACCTAAAGCCTTTTATAATCTTTCTATTACTACTTAAAGTTAATAACCAGAACCTAATAATATAATAAAGCTTAAGAAGAGGCTTAAGTAGCAAATTAATAATTAAACTTATAGACTTTACTATATACCTCTCTTACTAAAAAATGCCTCTTTTTATGTTTTTATTAATAGCTTTTTTACTAATAATAAAAACCTTAGCTTATAACTTAGGTATATAATTATTTTTAGTAATAAGGAAAGGAATGTTAATGCCTCTAAATTTACGCTTATAGGCAATATTATAACCTATAGCTTTATAAAATCTAAAAAAGTTATAAGAAGCGCCTTAATATTAAAGCTATATAAAATGGTCTAAGGAGTTAATATTACTTATATAATAAGTATAACTTTAAGGATTATTACTAATTAATTAAATAAGCTAAACATTCTTATTATAATATATACTAACTTTTTTTTATTATATAAGTATATTATTAAATTAGGCACTATAAAGGAGAAAAGGCTTATAATTAATATTATAGTATTATAATAGTTATATAAGCAAAGAGAAATCACGGAAATCTAATAAATAAATAGCTATAATAACCTTGCTAATATAATAATAAAGGCTTCCTTAAATAAAAGCCTTAAGACCTTTATAACTAAGAATAAGGCTTAGATTTAAGTAAAAGGTTAGGTAAAGAGACTAGTATTAAGCATTAAAGCTAAAGCTACTTAAGCGCATAATAAAGAGTTTAAATTTAATAAATCCAAATGTAATTGATTAAGGGACTTTAAGGATGCTCTAAATTAGGGAAAAGTTATTTATTTAGGTAATATTTCTTATATATTACAACGTTATTAATTTTTACTTATTTGTTAATTTTTACGGATTTTTTATGTGTTTTAGAGCGATTTTTCTTTTTTAATAAAGAGAGAGTTTACAAGTATTAGAATTGCTTGTATTAAGGATAGAAGGAATATATAATAATAATTAGGAATTATAGGTTATATGCACAATGCACATGCCCTAGTTAGCTGGATTACTATGTTATATAACCTAGGGTAGTACTATAGCTATAATACTACACTTCTACATTGTCCCCCTCTTTTCCCTTTAAATAATAAGAATAATATAAAAATCAGACCTTTGTTACCCCCCCCCCCCACGTTATTGCTGCAGCAATCACACCCTGTGAAACCATCACTAACACTAATTAGTAGTTACTAATAACTACAGATTTACTAGGTTATACCTAAAAGAGACTCATTTAAACGCTTTTACTTATATAACTATAAGAAATTCTAATATTATACTAACTAAAGGATTATTTTTTTAATTATTAACTATTAAATTATTTATAATTATAAGAAGACTTATTTCTTATAAATTTTCTCCCTTATTATTAATTATTACTTATTTATAATTAAAACCAGATCTTTATTATTATTTATAGAGAACTAATACTAACTACTTTAATTAGTACTAAACACAAAGCTTAACTTAAAAACACTAAAATATCTTCTAGTTAAGGAAAAATAAATGATTTTAATAAATAGCTTTAAAATGATATTTATAAAAAAGAACGTCTAAAAAGCACTCTTTCCTAAAAACTTTATAAGTACTATCTAATTCTATCCTTAAATTAAACTAAGTTAGTTAATAATATTAATATTAATATAGCTACTAAACAATAGATTAATAACCATATTATATATATAATTAACTACTACATTCTTAATAAAGGAAAAGGGCATAATCTCCTTATTAACTTTTAGTAAGATTATAAAAATTAAATAAAGGATACTTTTAATAAAATTAATAATAACCTTAAGTATACCCTTTATAATTACCTTAATAATAATAGTATTAAAACAGCTAGAGGATTGAGATTAAATGTCTTTAAAAATCTTATTAATATCTTAAATATTAACCCTAATACAGAATATAAACCTTTACTAAAAAAAGCAACTAAGAAAGGAAAAAAAACTTAATAACTAGAATTTTTTAATAATAAGGATTCTAATAATATTAAAGATTTTTATTTAACTAAAAACCCTTAACCAGAACTACAAACCCTAACTAAAATACTTTCTAATAATAATTAAAAAGCTCTTAATACTTTTAAAAAACTTTACTAAAAAAAAGAATAATATTTTAAAGAAGTATATAACTTTATTAATAAGAAGTTACTAT
The DNA here is from genome assembly GCA_000222935.2 of Aciculosporium take MAFF-241224. Lineage (NCBI taxonomy): Eukaryota > Fungi > Ascomycota > Sordariomycetes > Hypocreales > Clavicipitaceae > Aciculosporium > Aciculosporium take. Next base: position 8,553 of record AFQZ01000288.1, read on the forward strand.
ATTTTAAAGAGAAATATTCTTAAATAGGAGTTTCCCCCTTACTTTACCTAAAAGCCTTCCTTATTATACTTTAAGGTAAAGCTTATATATACTTCCTTACATACTTTAAAGTAAAGATAATCCTATTTAAGGAGATAACTTAGAATATTAGAAATTACTTTAAAACACCTAAGAATAAAAGCTTTTATAAAATATAATTTACTAATCTATATCTTTACTATATTATTATAAAACATTTAATAAAGAATAAGTTAAAATGCTTAGAAATCCTTCTTAACTAACTTATAAAGATATTTAATAGTCTTTATAACCCTTTTAAATAAAATATAATTCTTTTTTATTAAGTATAATAAGCAATAGAAAATAATAACAATTTCTATAATATAAAATTTAGGAATATGCTAACCTTTAAAGGATTTATTAGTAATCTTTAAAATTACCTCTTAGTAATAAATATACTACTAACCTCTATAAGTTAGTTACTAACAACTACTAATAATAATCTAAATACCCTTATTGCCTAGTCTATAGACTAAAACACTAACATAGTAATGTTTACAGACTAACGCTATTTATAAGCTATATATTATAAAAAACCTTAAGCTAAAGCAAGCTTAAAGAATACTTTATTTACTATAAAAAAGAATACTAGTTAACTAACTATCTTACCTCTAAGTAAAAGAAAGCAAAAGCAACTTAGTAAAATAATAAAAAACACAAAAAACCACCCTTTAAACGCTAATACTATACATTCCTATAGGCCTATAAAGGCAAAATAGCCTAACTTACTACTACTAATAATAATAGTAAGGATAAACATAAAAAAGCCACTTAGAACGCTGCTTTTCTTACTACTAATAAAAAAGAAGAACTAGATAATAAAGAGGCTTATAATACTCTTTCCTTTATAATATTCTTTATATAAGCACTAAATCCCTTACTCTTTTCCTAATTAACTATAAACTTCTTATAGGATAATGCTTTTAAATATGCCTTATTTCTTAAAGACCCCTACGACTGTAATACTAATAAACAACCTTAATAACATATATATCTTATAAATACAAGATATACAGCAGATATATTTTATAGTATACTCCCAGATACAGGAGCATTAGGAATTTCAACTGCTAGCTAAGGCTAAGTTAATACTCTAATAAAAATCATAAAAAACCTTATAATTAAGTATTCCCCTAACTAAAGGACTATTAACTTTAGAGCCAGTACTATAACTTTAACTAGTATTTTAAAGCTTCTAACGATTTTTAGTATAATACCTTTCTATATACTTAATAGTACCACATTGTTTTTATATTTTATTACAAATATAAATAAAATAGGTATTAAACTTAATAATCTTAAGAATCTTTTAATTTAAGAAAATAAGAAGTACTTATTATTAGGAAATAAGGACATCCTTAGTAAACAGCTAGTTCTTAAGAACCTGCTATTTTTATGCTTTTTAAAACCAAAATCTGTTAACTTTATTACTAATTTAGTTATCTATTAATTAACTAATTAAATAACCTTCTCGCTAGGGCTAGTAAAGAATTTAATAAGGCTAATATAGAAAAAATCACGTATGCTTGCCATTAATGCTAAATGAATATAAAAGCTTTAAGCAGATTTAAATTCACTTTTAAAAATAATTTTAAATTTAACTATAAGGTCCTTATTAATATTATACAAATTAACAAGAAGCTAGTCCTATACGTTATAGATTTAGTAATATTATTTTAAGCTACCTGCTTTCTTAGACCCTAATAATAAAAAGCTTAAGATATCTGGAATGCCCTTAAAAAGTGCTAGATTAACACATATCTTAGACCCCCGGACTAAATAGTTTATAATACCAGAAGAAACTTCATTTCTAGCGAATTTAGGCATTTAGCTTAACTATTATCAATTAATATTAATAAAGTCCCTATTAAGGCTTAAAATAGTATTAGAAAACTTAAGCAATATTATACCCCTTTTTACAGAGCATATAATATTATTAAGACCAAAGCTAACAGTCTTTTCTTAAAAAAGCAGATACTTTAAATAGCTATTAAAGCAGTTAATAACTCTACTAGTCTAAATAGTCTTATTCCCACCCTCTTAGTCTTTAGAACCTATTTAAGGATAATAAATAATTCCCCCCTAAGCTTTACAGTTGCCTAAAGAGCTAAGATACTTTAAAAAGTAATAGATAAAGCAAGATATAGTCTTATAAGGCGCTAAGTCCATAATACTTTAAATACCCATAATAGCCTAATAACCCTGCTTATATACACTCTTCCTTTAAATTCTAATATATAAGTTTATTATAAAAAAGGCAGATAAACTAGCCCCTATAAGCTTCTCTTAATAAAAAAAAAGACTTATATTATTAAGATGCCTTATAGCCCTATAAAGTTTTAGTCTATAGTTATTAAACTATATATAACCTTACTAAAGGTAAAATCTTCTTATAAGAAAGACCCGGTTTATAAGAAAGACCCAGTTTAAAGTAATAAAAATCATAAAAACCCCCTTAATAACCTAATAACTTTACTATAAAGAGGATGTAAAAGACCCTAGAAACACCCTTAAGCAGAGACTTTTCTTACTAAGAAAAAAAGGCTGATTTTTAACTTATAATTAACCTTTACATACAAGGAAAAATCAATATACCTAGAGAACCTTTTAAACTCTTTAATAAAGTAAAGATTAATGCTTTGCTAGCAAGGAATATATTTAAATTTATAAAATTTAACTTATAAAGGCATAGAGGTAAAAGACTCTTTAGCTTATAAATAGTAAGAGAAGTTAAGAGTAAGGCAACTAACTCCCTATATAAAAAGTTATAATATATTATCTAAGGCTATAGTAACTAAAGAAAGGAAGTTATTCTTATACAGTCCTTAATAATATAAAGAGCTAGTTAAAGGCTTATTATTACTCTTGCTCTATTATTAAAAAGAGAAGGCATTATGGCTTAGTTAAGGGATATTACCTAAGCATATGTGTAATTACAAACAAAGCTTAATTGTATAATTCTTATAAAGCTTCCTATATAAATTACATACCTTTACCTACTAAACGTTATTATAGTTATAATTAAGCTACTATACGGAATAGCAGAGGCTAGCATGCATTAGTAGTTAACATATTTTAATTATTATTGTTAAAAGCTATAGATAATAACCTTTATATATGACCCTTACCTCCTTATTTCTTCTAGTAAAAGCTTATGTTTTAGAATTATTAAAATGCAAACTAATAATACCTTAGGACTTAGCAATGCTAAGTTTTTTAATTATAAAGAGGTTAAGTTAAAAAACGCTAAATTCCTTGTAAAGCTAAAAGAGAGATTAATGATTTTAATACTATTAATGTTTAACAGTTGTATTTTAAGTAAAGTTAACAATAACACCTTCTTTTTATAATAAAAGGCATAAGGAAGGAAGATATTATAAGTTAATAACCTAACTAACCAAGCGAAATATATTGGACAGTAAGCATAAGAAGTGTATATTGCTTTAATATATTAACCTAAAGCATCTTATAATCTTTCTGTTGCTACCTAAGTCTAATATCTAGGATCTAATAATGTTTTAAGGCTTAATAAAAGACTTTAATAGCAGATTAATAATTAAGACTATAGACTTTAATATATATTTCTCTTACTAGAAAACGGTGCTCTTTATGTCTTTATTAATAGTTCTTTTGTAAATAATAAAGACCTTAGCTCTTAACTAGGCTATATAATCATCTTAAGTAATAAAAGGAAGGATAATAATACCTTTAAATTTACCCTTAGAGGAAATATTATAACATATAGCTTAACTAAATCTAAGAGAGTTATAAGGAGTGCCTTAGCTTCTAAGCTATATAGAATGGTTTAAGGTGTTAATATTATCTATATAATAAGCACTACTTTAAATATTATTACTAATTAAATTAATAAGCTAAGAATCCTAATAATTATATATACTAACTTTTTCTTATTATATAAGTATATTATTAAGCTAGGGACAATAAAGGAAAAGAGGCTAATAATTAATATTATAGCTTTATAGCAGTTATATAAGAGGAGGGAAGTAGCTAAGATACACTAGATTAATAGCAATAATAATCCTATAAATATAATAATAAAAGCTTTACTAAATAAAGCTCTTAAGACCTTTATAACAAAGAATAAAGCCTGAATCTATATAGAAGGATAGGTTAAAAGACCTATTATAAGAATTACTATAAGAGCCGCTGCCAGAGCCACTAAAGAATAAAAAAGTCCTAATTCCTTACTAAATCCAACGACAAATTAAGTGCCTAATAAAGAGCTTAAATTTAATAAATTCGAATGCAATTATAAGCGCCTAATTTAGTAGGATTAAACGCGGAAATTACACCCTTTAGCCCCCCTCCCCCCCATAATACTCTTTACCTCCATAACCATTTAGCCTAGACTAACAAAAGTTATTCATTTAAAGGATATTTTTTGCTTTACTACTTATTTGTTAATATCTGATTATTTAGGGCGTTTTATGCATTTTTTCAGAGTAATTCCTCTTCTTCTTTAATAAAGAGAGAATTTATAAGTATTAGAATTACTTATATAAATAATAAAAGGAATATACTATATTAATCAGGAATTATAGGTTACACACAAAATGCACGCACCCTAATTGGCTAAATTACAGGTTATGTAACCTGGGACTGTACTATGGCTATAACACTATAGCTCCTTATTATAGCCTGCTTCTTCCCCTCTTTAAGAGATATAGATAAATTAATTATTAAACCCCCCCCCCTTACATTTATACTGCAGCATACTTGTAACCTGAGCGTTACCAACAATATCTTTTAAAACTTATTATATTTATTAACATTACTTTTGCCCTAAATTAAAGCTAATAGTATAAGGAGCATTACTGCTTTATTTATATTATTTAATTTTAGGTTTTTAAACTATTTATTATAGATAGTATTAAGGGTCTTAGTAATATTATTATTATACTAAATTTTTATAATAAAAGTAAAACTTTTTAGTATAAGATACTATGCTATATTATTTTATATAATATTTTGTTTTACTTTTTTCTTTAGACCTCTCTAGACATAAGTAGTATAGTATTATTAAACTATAAAAGATAATAAATTAGGGCCTTTTTTATTAATATTAATATTACGGAATTCTAGCAATTTCCTGCTTGTAAGATTTTTTAGTTTTATTATGTTAAGTATGGATAAAATAAGAATCAAGTTATTACAAGCATATGTAAAAAAATACAGAATATAATTATTATAAATACATTAATAGAAATAAAAAATTAAATAGAGCTTTAAGATATAGGACTAAAGATAAGACAAAGAAAGAAAAAGAGAAATATAAGATAGGCAATATAAGCCTTTATATATATGCATACCTTAACAGGGTAAGTTTAAAGTGATTTCTCCTAAGAATATTATATCTACCATTTTTATAATAATTCTAACCTATTCTTTAACTTTATTAATTTCTTTTTAGTTAGCTATTAATTGTAAGTGCCATTAAGGTCTTTAAAAGTAATGTAAAATTTAGTTGCCTTATTTGACTGCTATTAGTTAATAACATATAAAACTTTGTAATTTATTAACTAAATTAGAGCCATAACCTTTATTAGTCTATTAAAAACGTCTGTACAAAATAATTTAAAATTGTTACGGGATAATCCGCGATGTCGGATCCCCACCTATATAGGACGGATTTATTATGCAGCTAGTAAGACTTAGAAGAATAATAATAACCTTATAAAATGCACTTAACTATATAACTTAATAACAGTATATATAGGTGCGTTTAATAACTAGTTTATAATAACGTTAATAACAGCTTCACGGTTGCTTCTAACCAACTACGTGACGATCCCACCACGTAACAAAAATAGTTAATTAATATTACTAGGTAAATGCACTATGTATTTAGGAGCTTTAGCTTATATACTAATCTGCTAATTTATTTAAGAACTTTAAATAGTCTAGCATACTTTAGTCTGTATTTATAACTAATATTTATTAGTACTATATATTCTTGTTGTCCTAGCTTAATAAGAATATTATTACCTACTTAAAAGAACCTAAGAAGATATTTCTTATTATAGTAATGTTTTATTATTATTACTATAATAGCTATAGCATTATACGCTTAAAGTCATTCTTTTAATTAATCTGTAACTACTAGTATTCTATTTATAAGTAGTAATAAAGTATTATTAGGATAGAAACTAAGGATAAGTTTATTAGGACTTATGCTAGTAAATATATTAAGTATATTAGTAAACTTAAACTATAGCTTAGGTAATATATGCTCCTAAAGTTATAAATCTTCTAATTTAGTAATATAAAGTTATATTACTAATTTAACTTATTATATCATCCTTTTAGTCTGTCTATTTATTTATAAATAATATGCCGTTAAATGTAATAGTTTAGTGCCAACTAATTTCCAGAAATTTAACCATAGTACTGCTAGGAACTTAGGGTCTCTATTGCTTAAAATAACTTTTAGCAATTCTTAGTTACTAGTAAGTAACTTATTAAATAGTAATAATAAGTATTATTTAGCTATAATAATATTTCTATATAGTTTTAATATAACTTATTTGCTAAACTTATTTACTATTACTAATATAAGGTTATCATTAATTAGTAAAGTTAGGAGTATTAGTAAGAAGTTAATAAAAATTATATAGTAAGGAGCAGGCAGTGGTAAGAGTGGTTAGAGATTACTATATCGTTTGTATTACCTTGTTTAAAAGACTTAATATAATGGGTATTGATGGTTTCACAGGGTGTAATTGCTGCAGCAATAACGTGGGGGGGGTAATAAAGGTCTGATTTCTATATTCTTATTATAATTATCTAAAGGGAAAAGAGGGGGATAATATAGAAGTGTGGTGTTATAGCCATAGTACTGCCCTAGGTTACATAATATAGTAATCTAGCTAACTAGGGCATGTGCATTATGTATATAACCTATAATTCCTAATTATTATTATATATCCCTTTCATCCTTAATACAAGCGATTTTAACACTTATAAACTATCTCTTTATTAAAAAAGAAGAATTGCTCTAAAACACATAAAAAATCCGTAAAAATCAACAAATAAGCAAAAATTAATAACGTTATAATATATAAGAAATATTACTTAAATAAATAACTTTTCCCTAGTTTAAAGCATTCTTAAAGTCCCTTAATTAATCGCGTTCGGATTTATTAAATTTAAACTCTTTATTATGTGCTTAAGTAGCTTTAGCTTTAATACTTAATACTAGTCTCTTTACTTAATCTTCTACTTAAATCTAAGCCTTATTCTTAGTTATAAAGGTCTTAAGGCTTTTATTTAGGGAAGCCTTTATTATTATATTAGTAAGGTTATTATGGCTATTTATCTATTGGATTTCCGCGATTTCCCTTTGCTTATATAACTATTATAGTACTATAATATTAATTATAAGCCTTTTCTCCTTTATAGTACTTAATTTAATAATATACTCATATAATAAAAAAGAGTTAGTATATATTACAATTAGAATGTTTAGCTTGTTTAATTAATTAATAATAATCCTTAAAGTTATACTTATTATATAAGTAATATTAACTCCTTAGACTATTCTGTATAGCTTTAATGCTAAGGCGCTTCTTATAAATCTTTTAGATTTTATAGAGCTATAGGTTATAATATTGCCTATAAGTGTAAATTTAGAGGCATTAATGTTCCTTTCTTTATTACTAGGAATAATTATATAGCTGAGTTATAAGCTAAGGTCTTTATTATTAGTAAAGGAGCTATTAATAAAAATATAAAGGGAGACATTTTCTAGTAAGAAAGGTATGTAGTAAAGTCTATAAGTCTGATTATTAATTTGCTACTTAAGCCTCTTATTAAGCTTTATTATATTATTAGGTTCTAGTTATTAACTTTAGGTAGTAATAAAAAGATTATAAGAGGCTTTAGGTTGGCAGATAAGAGCAATATATACACCTTAAGCCCTTTGCTTAACATATTAAGCTTAATTATCCTAGTTAACTTCTAATAACTTCTTTTCTTATACCTTTTATTATAAGAAGAAGGTATTATTATTAGCTTTGCTTAAAATATAACTATTAAACATTAATAGTATTGATTTCTCTAAGCATTGCTTTGGCTTTATAAGAAATCTGGCATTTTTTAACTTAACTTCTTTATAATTAAAGAATTTAGCGTTACTAAGGCTTAACATATTATTAGTCTGCATTTTAATAAGTCTAAAACAGGAGCTTTCTTTTAAAGAAATAAATAAATATAAGTTATAGGTAAAAGTAATTATCTAGAGTTTTTAGTAATAATAATTAAAATACGTTAACTACTAATACATGCCTGCTTCTGCAATTCTATAAAGCAGCTTTATTATAACTATAATAATATCTAGCAGGTAGAGATATATAATCTGTGCTAAAAGCTTTATAAGGATTGTGTAATTAAGCTTCGTCTGTGACTGCATATATGCTTAGGTAATATCCCTTAACTAAGCCATAATGCCTTCTTTTTTTAATAATAAAGCAAGAGTAATAATAAGCCTTTAGCTAGCTCTTTAAATTATTAGGGACTATATAAGAATAACCTCTTTCCTATGGTTACTATAGCCTTAAATAATATATTATGATTTTTTATATAAGGAATTAGTTACTTTGCCCTTAACCTTATATACTATTTATAAACTAAAAAGTCTCTTACTTTTATGCTTTTAAGGATTAAATTAAATAAATTTAAATATATTTCTCGCTAGTAAAGCGTTAATCTTAGCCTTATTAAAGAGTTTAAATGGTTCTCTAGGCATAGTTATCTTTCCTTGTATATAAAGGTTAATTATAAGTTAAAAATCTGCCTTTTTTTTCTTTATAAGGAAAGCTTTTGGTTAAGGGTATTTCTAAGGTCTTTTACAGCCTCTTTATATTAAATTTATAGGGTTATTAAGGGGAGTCTTATAAATAATTTTATTAGTCTTAGCGTTTTCCTAGTCTAGGTTGTTTAGGCATAGGCCTTGCCCTTCTTAGAAAGTTAAAGCTATTTCTATAGCTTTCTTATTTTAAGCTTAGTTATTCTTATAAAAAGTCTCTGCTTTTAGTAAAGTAATATATAGCTTAATAACTATAGATTAAAACTTTATAGGGCTATAAGGCATTTTAATAATATAAGTCTCTTCTTCTATTAAAAAAAGCTTATATAGGCTAGTCTATTTACCTTTTTTATAATAAACTTATATATTAAAGTTTAAGGGAAAATTATATATTAGCAGGGTTATTAGGCTATTTTAAGTATTAAGGGCATTATTAACTTAGCGCCTTATAAGACTATATCTTGCTTTATTTATTACTTTCTAAAGCATTTTAGCTCTTTAAGTAATTATAAAGCTTAGGGGGGAATTATTTATTATCCTTAAATATATTCTAAAGACTAAGAGTATTAGGATAAGGCTATTTAGGCTGGCAGAGTTATTAACTGCTTTAATAGCTATTTAAAGCATCTGCTCTTTTAAGAAAAGACTATAAGCTTTAGTCTTAATAATATTATATACTCTTTAAAGAGGGGCGTAATACTGCTTAAGCTTTTTAATGCTATTATATGCTTTAATAGGGACTTTATTAATATTAATTAATAATAATTAAGCTAAATGCCTAAATTTACTAGAAGTAAAGTTTCTTTTAGTATTATAAACTATCCAGTCTAAGGGACTAAGATATATATTAATTTAATATTTCTTAAGGGCATTTTAGATATCTTAAGCTTTTTATTATTAAGGTCTAAGAAAGCAAGCAGCTTAAAATAAAGTTGCTAAGTTAATAATATAAAGGACAGGCTTTTTATTAATTTATATAATATTAATAAGGACCTTATAATTAAATTTAAGGTTGTTTTTAAGGGTAAACTTAAATCTACTAAGAGCCTTAGCATTTATCTGATATTAATAATAGGCATATGTGATTTTTCCTATGTTAGCTCTGTTAAAATCTTCACCGGCCTTAGTAAGAAGGTTATGCAATTAGTTAATTAAAAGGTAGCTAAATTAATAATAAAGTTAGTAAATTTCTGCTTTTTAGAGTATAAAGACAGCAGGTTCTTAGGAACTAATTATTTATTAAGAATATCCTTATTTCTAAATAATAGGTACTTTCTTTTCTCCTTAAATAAAAAGGTTCTTAAGATTATTAAGCTTAATACCTATTCTATTTATATTTATAATAAAATATAGAAAAGGCATAGCACTATTAAGAATATAAAAAGAAATTATACTAAAGATTATAGGAAGCTTTAAAATACCATTTAAGGTCATACTTTTAGCACTAAAGTTAATAGTTCTCTGGTTAAAAGAAGGCTTAATTATAAGGTCTGTTATAAGGCATATTAAGGCTTTAACTTAACCTTAGCTAGCAGTTAAAATTCTAGCTGCTCTAGTATCTAGAAGGATACTATAAAACATTTCTATAGTATATTATAAATCCATAAGAAATACCTGCTTTTATATGGTTTTATTAGTATTATAGTCATAAGGGTCTTTAATAAATAACGCGTGTTTAAAGGCGTTATCTTATAAGAAATTCACAGTTAAGGCAGAAAAGAAAAGGGAATTAGGTGCTTATATAAAGAAAGTTATAAACATAAGGGTTTCTTATGCTTTTTTATTATTTTATGCCTTTTCTTCTTTAAATACAATAAATACTGCGTTCTAGGCAGCCTTTTTATATTTATTCTTATCCTTACTATCCAGGGGTAATAACTCTTTGTTTTTACCTTTAAATACTTATAAGAATACATAAAATTAGCGTTTAAAAGAAGGGGATTTATGCCTTTAGTTGCTTTACTAAGTTTCTTTTGCTTTCTTTTATTTAAAGATAGAATAATTAGTTAACTAATATCATTCTTTATAATAAATAAAGTATTTCTTAGATCTAGCTTTATTTTAAGGTTAGAAAGCTTATAAATATTATTAGTTAGTAAATAAAACTATATTAGTACTTAAGGTAGTGTTTTAAGGTTAATACTTGCTTTCTTTTACAATCTATTAGCTTATAAATAATTTTAAAACAGGTTCTATTATATCTTTTATTATAAGGCAGTAGTAAATATCACTAACTATACCTTTATAGGTATTAGTTTAAACATAGGTTATTTAGTTAAATTCAGGGCTATCTTAAATAGATATTTTTAGTTAGCACCTAAGAATTATATCTTTCTTAAAGGGGGGGTAAAGACTATTAAATAAGTCTAAGAGCTATTAAATTATTAATTTTAAACATTTAAGTTTAGTCTTTATTAGATTTTTAGCTATAATATAATAAAACTTTATCTCTTAGAATTATATTTAATAGAATGTTTAATTTTCTTTAGTCTTAAAGTTTTCTTTTATTTACTTAGTTATTATATTAAATAAAATAAGTCTTTTACTAAATTTCTTAAGATAATACTTATAGGCATTACCTATAAGTATTATTAATAGTATAAATAGATATAACTTAAGTAAAATTTCTTATACTATATAAATATCCTTAAAGATTAGAACTTTAGGATATATAAAGTTAAAAAGTGTTTTAAAATACTTATTTTCCTTATTATAAACTCTAGCAAGGGAGTTTAAGGCTTTTTAGTCTATATTAGTAATTTTCTTTAATATAGTTTGTTATTTTAAGGGAGAGGGAATTATTATTTTTATTATTATTTTTTTAATAGGAGGGTTAGGAGGGTTAGAGGGGGGTGAGGTTATTATTAATATTAATATGTTAATAGTGTTATTCCCTGTTAAGAGCTTTCTATTAAAAAGAAAATAAAATTATCTATACTAACTAAATTAGTAAGTATATAGTTAATTAGTCTTTATAATCCTTCTTATATATTAATTTCTTAATCTTAAAGAATATCTTAAAGTACTTATTAGACCTTAGGGGTAATTTTCTTAAAAATATTAGCATTTTATCCTTTAAAGTCTTCTTAGTATATAAATAAAAACCTAGTACCTTACTAGTTATTAGATTTATACTAGTTAATATAGTAGGTAAATTTATTATAAAGTTTAGAAGTTATAGCTTTTTTAGAGTTAATTTATTTATTAGCTTTAGCTTATTTTTTTATAAAGTAGTTAAAATACTTTTAGAGTTTTATAGGAAGGGAGTCTTAAATAGGTTAATTAGCTCTAGTAGTAAAAGTTAAAGCTATTTTTAGTGTTTTTTCTATAATAAACAGTAAAGAAGATACTTTAATTATAGACTAGTAGTAAATTAATAATAAGGGGTAAATTCTATAAAGAAACTTTCTTAATAATTATAAATAAGTAGCAAAAGTTAATAATAATAAAAAAAGTTGCTTTTAAGTAATATAAACAACGGATTCTGTGTAATTAAGTAAATAAGTGCATTATATTAAAAGTTTATCTCTTCTGTTAATTCCTAGCTAATCTGTGGTTATAATAACCACTAATTAGTAATGGTTTTATAGGGTGTAATTACTATAGCAATAATATAAGGGGGGTAACAAAGGTCTGATTTCTATATTCTTATTGTAATTATTTAAAGGGAAAAGAGGGGGATAATATAGAAGTATGGTGTTGTAGCTATAGTACTGCCCTAGGTTACATAATATAGTAATCCAGCTAACTAGGGCATGTGCATTGTACATACGACCCACAATTCCCGATTATTATCGTGTATCCCTTCCATCCTTAATACGAGTGATTCTAACAGGTATGTTTCTAAATACTCCTAAAGTAATTATAAACCCTTATAAATATAAAATTTTTATACCTGCTTACTTAACTTTAAGTATTCTAAATAATTTCTATTATAAAGTAATTAGAAGAACTCTTTTACAGCTGGTTTAGAAATGCATAACTATAGTAAAATACCTAGTGTGATTTTCTAAATCAATCTGTTATTTTACTTAAATAGTATTTCTACTTAGTTCTTTAGGGTAAGGTTAAAGTTATCTTTTAATATTAATACTACTTTATACTAAACTAGATCTGTTTTATAACCTTATTAAATTTATTATTTATATTCTAGGGAAACACTTAATAGGTTAGCTATAGGGCGTTCTACTGCTGCTAATATATATAATAAAATTAGGAATTAAAACTAATGGTTTCACAGGGTACAATATGCTATAGCAATAATGCAGGGGGGGGGTAACAAAGGTCTGATTTCTATTATGGTTATAATTGTTTAAAGGGAAAAGAGGGGGATGATATAAAAGTAGATTATTATAGCTATAGTACTGCCCTAGGTTATATAATATAGTAATCCAGCCAATGAAGGCACGTATATTATATATATAACCTATAATTCCTAGTTACTATTGTATATCCCTTCCATCCTCTAGATAATTAATTCTAATACTTATAAACTCTCTCTTTATTAAAAAAGAGAAATCGCTCTAAAACACGTAAAAAATCCATAAAAATCAACAAATAAGTAAAAATCAATAACGTTGTAATATATAAGAAATATTACCTAAAATGAATAACTTTTCTTAGTTTAGAGCATTCTTAAAGCCCTTTAAATCAATTATATTCGGATTTATTAAATTTAAACTCTTTATTATGCGCTTAATTTAATGTTGGATTTGGCGGCGAATTTATCCTAAGCAGCTTTGGCTTTAATGCTTAACACCGGTCTCTTTACCTAACCTTTTATTTAAATTTAAGCCTTATTCTTAGTTATAAAGGTCTTAAGGCTTTTATTTAAAGAGGCCTTTATTATTACATTAGCAAGGTTATTATTACTATTTATTTATTAGATTTCCGCGATTTCCCTTTGCTTATATAACTGTTATAGTACTATAATGTTAATTATAAGCTTTTTCTCCTTTATAATGCTTAATTTAATAATATACTTATATAATAAGAAAGAGTTAGTATATATTATAATTAGAATATTTAGCTTGTTTAATTAATTAGTAATAATGCTTAAAGTTATACTTATTATATAAGTAATATTAACTCCTTAGACTATTTTGTATAGCTTTAATGCTAAGGCGCTTTTTATAACTCTTTTAGATTTTATAGAGCTATAGGTTATAATGTTGCCTTTAAGCGTGAATTTAAAGGCGTTGATGTTCTTTTTCTTATTGCTAAGAATGATTATATAGCTAGGCTATAAGCTAAGGTCTTTATTATTTATAAAGGAGCTATTAATAAAAACATAAAGGGAGGCATTTTCTAGTAAGAGAGGTATATATTAAAGTTTATAGCTTTAATTATTAATTTGCTATTTAAGCCTCTTATTAAGCTTTGTTATATTATTAGGTTCTGGTTATTAACTTTAGGCAGTAAAAAAAAGATTATAAGAGGCTTTAAATTAGTAGATAAGAGTAATATATATACCTTAAGCTCTTTACTTAATATATTAAGCTTAATTATCCTAGTTAACTTTTAATAGCTTCTTTTCTTATACCTTTTATTATAAAAAGAAGGTGTTATTATTAGCTTTGCTTAAAATATAACTATTAAACATTAATAGTATTAATTTCTCTAGGCGTTGTTTTAGCTTTGTAAGAAATCTAGCATTTTTTAACTTAACTTCTTTATAATTAAAGAATTTAGTATTACTAAGACCTAACGTGTTATTAGTCTGTATTTTAATAAGTTTAAAATAAGAGCTTTCCTTTAAAGAAATAAGGAGACATAGGTTGTAGGTAGAGGTAATTATTTAAAGCTTTTAATAATAATAATTAAAATATATTAACTACTAATATATACCTGCTTTTATAATTCTATAAAGCGGCTTTATTATAACTATAATAATATTTAGCAGGTAAAGGTATGTAATCTGTACTAGAAGCTTTATAAGAATTATGTAATTAAGCTTTATTTATAACTATATATATGCTTAAATAATATCCCTTAACTAAGCTATAATGTCTTCTCTTTTTAATAATAAAGCAAGAGTAATAATAAGCCTCTGACTAGCTCTTTAAATTATTAAGGACTATATAAGAATAACCTCTTTCCTATAGTTACTATATTCTTAAATAATATATTATGATTTTTTATATAGGGAATTAGTTATTTTACCCTTAATCTTATATACTATTTATAAACTAAAGAGTCTTTTACTTTTATGCTTTTAAGGGTTAAATTAAATAAATTTAAATATATTTCTTACTAGTAAAGTATTAATCTTAGCCTTATTAGAGAGTTTATATAGTTCTCTAGGTATGGTGATTTTTCCTTATATATAAAGGTTAATTATAAGTTAAAAATCGGCCTTTTCTTTCTTTATAAGGAAAGCTTCTAGTTAAGGGTATTTCTAAGGTCTTCTACGGCCTTTTTATAGTGGATTTATAGGGTTATTAAGGAGAGTCTTATAAATAATTTTATTAATCTTAGTGTTTTCCTAGTTTAGGTTATTTAGGCTTAGGCCTTGCTTTTTTTAGAAAGTTAAAGCTATTCCTATAGCTTTCTTATCTTAAACTTAGTTATTCTTATAAGAAGGCTTTATTTTTAGTAAAGTAATATATATCTTAATAACTATAAATTAAAACTTTATAGGGCTATAAAGCATCTTAATAATATAAGTCTTTTCTTTTATTAAAAAAAGCTTATATAAGCTAGTTTATTTACCTTTTTTATAATAAACTTATATATTAAAGTTTAAGAGAAAATTATATGTTAGCAGGGTTATTAGGCTATTTTAAGTATTAAGGGAATTATTAACTTAGCGCCTTATAAGACTATGTCTTAATTTATTTATTACTTTCTAAAGTATCTTAGCTCTTTAAGTAATTATAAAGCTTAAGAGGGAATTATTTATTATCCTTAAATAGGTTTTAAAAACTAAGAGAGTGGGGATAAGGCTATTTATACTAGCAGAGTTATTAACTGCTTTAATAGCTATTTAAAGTATTTGCTTTTTTAAGAGAAGACCATAAGCTTTAGTCTTAATAATATTATATACTTTTTAAAGAGGGGCGTAATATTACTTAAGTTTTCTAATACTATTATATGCTTTAATAGAGACTTTGTTAATATTAATTAATAATAATTAAGCTAAATGCCTAAATTTACTAAAAGTAAAGTTTCTTTTAGTATTATAGACTATTTAGTCTAGGGGTCTAAGATATATATTAATTTAATATTTCTTAAGGGCGTTCTAGATATCTTAAGTGTTAGAATCGCTCGTATGGAGGATGGAAGGGGTACGCCGCATTAACTAGGAATTATAGGTTACACACAGAATGCACGCACCCTAATTAGGTAGATTATAGGTTATATAACCTAGGGCTGTAATATGGCTATAACACCACACCTCTGCATTATAGCTTGCTTCTCTTTCCTCTTAGAATATAAATAATAAATTAAATTAGATTACCCCCCCCCCTTACTACTTCATTGCAGCTGCATTAGATAGTAACCTATGTATTACTAATACTAATTAGTAGTTACTAATAACTATAGATTTACTAGGTTATAAACAGAAGAGACTTATCTAAACGCTTTTACTTACATAAGTACAAGAAATTCCGACGTTATACTAACTAAAGGATTATTTCTTTAATTATTAACTTTTACTACTTATCCATAATAATAAGAAGACTTAACTCTTATAAATCTCCTCCCTTATTATTAACTATTACTTGTCTATAATTAAAACCAGATCTTTACTATTATTCATAAAGAACCAATGCTAATAGCTTTAATTAGTACTAAATACAAAGCCTAAAACACTAAAATGTTATTAAGTTAAGGAAAAATGGATGATTTTAATAAATAACTCTAAAAAGATATTTATAAAAGGGAACTTCTAAAGAGCACTCTTCCCTAAAAACTTTATAAGTACTATCTAATCCTATTATAGAATTAGACTAAGTTAGTTAATAATATTAATGTTAATATAGCTACTAAACAACAGATTAATAACCGTATTATATATACAATTAACTACTATATTCTTAATAAAGAAAAAGGGCATAATCTTCTTATTAACTTCTAGTAGGACTATAAAAAGGCAAAAGACTCTTTAGCTTGCAAATAGTAAGAGAAATTAAAGGTAAGGTAACTAACTCCCTATATAAAAAGTTATAATATATTATATAAGGCTATAGTAACTAAGGAAAAGAAGTTATTCTTATATAGTCTCTAATAATATAAAGAGCTAGTTAAAGGCTTATTATTACTCTTACTCTATTATTAAAAAAAGAAAGTATTATAGCCTAGCTAAGAGATATTACTTAAGCATATGTATAGTTATAAATAAAGCTAAATTATATAATTCTTATAAAACTTTCTATATAAATTGCATATCTTTACCCGCCGGACATTATTATAGTTATAATTAAGCTGCTATACGAAATAGCAAAGGCTAGTATATATTAGTAGTTAATATATTTTAATTATTATTATTAAAGACTATAAATAATAACCTCTATATATAACCCTTATCTTCTTATTTCTTCTAGTAAAAGCTTGTGTTTTAAAATCATTAGAATGTGAACTAATAATACCTTAGGACTTAGTAATGCTAAATTTTTTAATTATAAAGAGGTTAAGTTAAAGAATGCTAAATTCCTTATAAAGCTAAAAGAGAGGTTAATGATTTTAATACTATTAATGTTTAATAGTTGCATTTTAAGCGAAGTTAATAAAAATACCTTCTTTTTATAATAAAAGGCATAAGAAAGAAAGCTAATATAAGTTAATAACCTGATAAACTAAGCGAAATATATTAAATAGTAAGCCTAAGGAGTATATATTACTCTAATATATTAACCTAAAGCATCTTATAATCTTTCCGTTACTGCTTAAGTTTAACAACTAGAATCTAATAATGTTTTAAGGCTTAATAAAAGACTTTAATAGTAAATTAATAATTAATATTGCGGACTTTAATATATACCTCTCTTACTAGAAAATACTGCTCTCTATATCTTTATTAATAGTTCTTTTGTAAATAATAAAAACCTTAGCTCTTAAATAGGCTATATCATTATCCTAGGTAATAAAAGGAAAGATAATAATACCTCTGAATTTACCCTTAAAGGAAATATTATAATATATAGCTTAACTAAATCTAAAAGAGTTATAAGAAGTGCCTTAGCTTTTAAGCTATATAGGATGGTTTAAGGTATTAACATTACTTATATAATAAGAACTACTTTAAATATTATTACTAACTAAATTAATAAGCTAAAAATTTTAATAATTATATATACTAACTCTTTTTTACTATATAAGTATATTATTAAGCTAGGGATAATAAAGGAAAAAAAGCTAATAATTAATATTATAGCTTTATAGTAGTTATATAAAAGGAGGGAAGTAGCTAAGATACACTAGATTAATAATAATAATAATCCTGTGGATATAATAATAAAAGCTTTACTAAATAAAGCTCTTAAGACCTTTATAATAAAGAATAAAGCCTAAATCTATATAAAAGGATGGGTTAAAAGACCTGTTATAAGAATTACTATAAGAGCCGCTGCCAGAGCCGCTAAGGATTAGAAAAGTCCTAATTCCTTACTAAATTTAATAGCAAGTTAAGCGCCTAATAAAGAGTTTAAATTCAATAAATTTAAACGCAATTATAAGCGCTTAATTTAGTAGGATTGAACGTGGGAATTGCACCTTTTAGCCTCTTCCTCCATAATACTCTTTACCCCTATAACTATTCGGCCTAGACTAACAAAAAGTCATTTATTTAGAGGATGTTTTTCGCTTTATTACTAGTTTATTAATATTTAAATATTAGGGCGTTTGTATGCATTTTTTTTTAGAGTGATTTCTTTTCTTTAATAAAGAAAGAATTTATAAGTGTTAGAATCGCTTATATGGAGGATAGAAGGGGTACGCCGTATTAACCAGGAATTATAGGTTATATATAAAATATATATACCCTAATTAGCTAGATTATAGGTTATATAACCTAGGGCTATAACGTGGCCACAACACCACACCTCTGTATTATAGCTTGCTTCTCTTCCCTCTTAGAATATAGATAATAAATTAAATTAGATTACCCCCCCCCCTTACTACTTCGTTGCAGCTGCATTGGATCGTAACCTGCGCGTTACTAACATTAAGCTTTTTATTATTAAGGTTTAAGAAAGTAAGTAGCTTAAAATGAAGTTACTAAGTGAATAATATAAATAACAGGCTTCTTATTAATTTATATAATATTAATAAAGACCTTATAGTTAAATTTAAGATTATTTTTAAAAGTAAACTTAAATCTACTAAGAGTATTAGTGTTTATCTAGCATTAGTAACAGGCATACGTGATCTTTCCTATGTTAGCTTTGTTAAAATCTTTACTAGCTTTAGTAAGAAGGTTATATAGTTAGTTAATTAAAGGGTAGCTAAATTAATAATAAAGTTAGTAAATTTCTGCTTTTAAAAGCATAAAGATAGTAGGTTCTTAGGAACTAATTATTTACTAAAGATATCCTTATTTTTAGATAATAGGTACTTTCTTTTCTTTTTAAATAAGGAGATTCTTAAGATTATTAAGCTTAATACCTATTTTATTTTTATTTATAATAAAATATAGGAAAGGTATAGTACTATTAAAAATATAAAAAGAAATTATACTAAAGATTATAAAAAGCTTTAAAATGCTATTTAAGGTTATACTTTTAGTACTAAAGTTAATGGTTTTCTAGTTAAAAAAAGGCTTAATTATAAGGTTTGTTATAAGGCGTATTAAGGCTTTAACTTAATATTAGCTAGTAGTTAAGATTTCGGCTGCTTTAGTATTTAAGAGGATATTATAAAATATTTCTGTAGTATATTATGAATCTAAGAGAAATACCTATTATTATGTGTTTTTATTAGTATTATGGTCATAAGGGTCTTTAATAAATAATGTATGTTTAAATACGTTATCTTATAGGAAATTTATAGTTAAGACAGAAAAGAGAGGGAAATTAGGTGCTTATATAAAGAAATTTATAAACGTAAGAGTTTCTTATCCTTTTCTATTACTTTATGCCTTTTCTTTTTTAAAGGTAATAAATACTATGTTTTAGGTAGCTTTTTTATATTTATTCTTATTATTACTATCTAGGGGTAATAACTCTTTATTTTTACCTTTAAATGCTTATAAGAATGCGTAAAATTAGCGTTTAGAAGGAGGGGATTTATGCCTTTAATTACTTTACTAAGTTTCTTTTACTTTTTTTTATTTAGAAATAAAATAGTTAGTTAACTAATATCCTTCTTTATAATAGATAAAGTATTTCTTAAATCTAGCTTTATTTTAGGGTTAGGAAGCTTATAAGTATTATTAGTTAGTAAATAAGACTATATTAGTGCTTAGAGTAGTATTTTAAGGTTAATACTTGCTTTTTCTTATAATCTATTAGCTTATAAATGATTTTAAAATAGGTTTTATTATATCTTTTATTATAAGGCAGTAGTAAATATTACTAACTATGCCTTTATAGGTATTAGTTTAGACGTAAGTTGTTTAGTTAAATTTAGGGCTATTTTAAATAGATATTTCTAGTTAGCGCCTAAGGATTATATCTTTCTTAAAGGAGTAATAAAGACTATTAAATAGGTTTAAAAGCTATTAAATTATTAATTCTAAATATTTAAGTTTAGTCTTTATTAGATTTTTAGCTATAATATAATAAAACTTTATCTCTTAAAATTATATCTAGTAGAATTTTTGATTTTCTTTAGTCTTAAAGTTTTCCTTTATTTGCTTAGTTATTATATTAAATAAAATAAGTCTTGTACTAAATTTCTTAAGGTAATACTTATAGGTATTACTTATAAGTATTATTAATAGTGTAAATAAGTATAACTTAGGTAAAATTCCTTATATTATATAAATATCCTTAAAGATTAAGACTTTAGAATATATAAATTAAAAAGTGCTTTAAAATACTTATTTTTCTTATTATAAACTCTAGTAAGAGAGTTTAAGGCTTTTTGGTTTATATTAGTAATTTCCTTTAATATAGTTTGTTATTCTAGGGGAGAGGGTATTGTTATTTCGTTAGTAGGAGGGTTAGGAGGGTTAGGAGGGTTAGAAAGGTTAGGAGGGTTAGGGTAAGGTAAGATTGTTATTAACGTTATTATGTTAATAGTATTGTTTCCTGTTAGGAGCTTTCTATTAAGAAAGAAAATAAAGTTATCTATACTAACTAAATCAGTAAGTACTTAGTTAATTAGTCTTTATAATCCTTCTTATGTATTAATCCCTTAATTTTAAAGAATATCTTAAAGTACTTATTAAACCTTAGGAGTAATCTTCTTAAAAATATTAGTATTTTATCCTTTAAAGTCTTCTTAGTATATAAACAGAAATCTAGTACCTTACTAGTTACTAGATTTATACTAGTTAATATAGTAGGTAAATTTATTATAAAGTTTAGAAGTTATAGCTTTTTTAGGGTTAATTTCTTTATTAGCTTTAGCTTATTTCTCTATAAAGTATTTAGAATACTTTTAGAGTTTTATAGAAAGGGATTTTTAAATAGGTTAGTTAGCTTTAATAGTAGAAGTTAAAGCTATTTTTAGTGTTTTCTCTATAATAAATAGTAAAGAAGATACTTTAATTATAGACTAGTAGTAAATTAATAATAAGGGGTAAATTTTATAAAGAAACTTCTTAATAATTGTAAGTTAATAATAATAGAAAAAGTTGCTTTTAAGTAGTATAAATAACAGATTCTATGCAATTAAATAAATAAGTGTATTATATTAAAAGTTTGTCTCTTCTGTTAATTCCTAGCTAATCTATAGTTATAACAACCACTAATTAGTAATGGTTTTACAGGGTACAATATACTATAGTAATAACGCAGGGGGGGGGTAATAAAGGTCTGATTTCTATTATAGTTATAATTATCTAAAGGGAAAAGAGGGGGATAATGCAAAAGTATAGTATTATAGCTATAGTACTACCCTAGGTTATATGACATAGTAATCCAGCTAATTAGGGCACGTATATTATATATATAACCTATAATTCCCGGTTACTATCGTATATCCCTTCCATCCTCCAGATGAGCGATTCTAACAAAAACACTAGATTTTGCTTAATACATAAGGCAACCTATTATTCCGGTCTGTTATTAGGTATATTATTAAGTTAACCTAGAGCTTGTATATTAATACATTTATTATGTTTTTCTAACTAGCTTAATACATCTAGTATAAGATAGTCTTTGCCTGCTTTGTAAATTAGTTAGACGCTAAACTGGCTGATATATTCTATAGCCCTAATGATTTTTTTATTAACCATATGCCTGCTTATTGTATTTATAATGTTAAGTTAATAAGCAAGATTTATAATAGAATAGTGATTTATAAAGCAGATGACTAGAAGGCGCTTTATTACCTTAATCTAGTATTAAGCTTTCTTTAATATCTAAATATATCTGTAGATTTTAAGTTTTATAGACTAGTATCTTTTTTCTGCTATTAGGAGTATTTATAATAAAAAGGTAATTAGTTGTATTACTGTTTGTAATAGGTATTTAGCTATCTTATTATTAACTTTAAGTTTTAGTATATAGTTATTTTTAATGTAATATATTATTATACTAATTCCCTTGCCTAAAGTGTTAAAATTAACAAAAAGTTAGCAGTTTAGTGAGTATATTACTAGTATATAATAATCTATTAATGCTATCTTAATTTAGTTAAAAGAGTTAATTTCTATATTAGTTAGTATTAATACTTTAATACTTCTGGCCTAGCTTTTATATACTAGTTTAGACTTTGTTTTAAGGGCTTTTAACTTTATTAAATATAAAAGATTAGTCTTCTGCTCCTAGAGTGGTTTAATAATAGAGGTATAATTAGGAACATTATATCTTAAAGAACCTGTAAATTTAATTAATTATTTTAGTGCTTAAAGTATTTTTAGAAACTTTAAACTTTAAACTGCCTTAAGTTTCTGCTTTATAGTAGTAATACTAAGTAAATTAATAAGTTAGCCTAATACTACTATCCTAGGGTAAACAATCTATATTTTTATTAGGCTAATAAAGATATTATTAAGGAAAAGTCAATAAAAGACCTCCTTATTATTATTCATGTACGCTAGGTAGCTAGAGCCACTAACTAGTTTATCAACTAACTTCTTAATATAGGAAAAACCCTAAGATAGGGGAGAAAACCCATATTCTTCTATATAGCTCCCGCTAAGCCTTTAATATAAAGTCTTTATTATTTCCAACTATTAGTATAAGATATCTGCCAGTTCCCCAGAACTGCAGATAATGACAGAAGTATGGTTATGCTTTATATAAAAGGTTAGTATATTAGTAAAAACCCCCTATAAGCACCTTCCCTCCTAGTCCGGCTCTTCCTTCTCTATTCTGTTGTTTCCGTTGCCTTTAGTCCCTTTCTTAGCCTTATTATTACATATCTGCCATGCCTTACTAAGCTCCTCTGCTAACCTGTACTGCTGAAGTCGCCTAGTCAAAAGCACCCACTTTATAATATTTAGTGCTAGCTTCTTATTATTAAGCGCCGCCCTAAGTTCCTGTGGATTTCTTATTATAGGCACTGCTAGAATTAGTCTTAGATGGTTATATTCTAGGCATAACAGGATAAGGTAGTAAATATCCTTGTCTCCTCCCTAGTATTAGCATATTAGTAAAGTTACCTCGGGCACCTGTCTGTTATAAAGAAAGGCATTCAGCCCTATTTTTTCCGTTTAAAGCTAAACTAGGGCTATAGATTTATGCTTAAGCAGGCTATTATAGAGCTTTACTATCTTTTTTATACTCTTAAAGTTAGGTTCCTTATCTGCTGCTATTACTTTTGCCCGTCCTCTTCTTACCTAAGCCTCACGCCTCTGCTAAATCTACTATTTTTCCCACTCCCTCTCTAATTCCTATCTGGCTATAAGGCTGCTAGGGAGGGGGGGGGGGGCATCAGGAAACGCCTTATAGTGATTACGTTAGCGGCCTCTTCCTTAGTGTTATAGCTATAATGCTATTAAATTACAGGCCTGCTGTATCTTCTTGCCTATACTACTATCCTTAAGTCTTTAGTAGAATTGTCGTTTAATGTAATTAAGGTACAGATCTACTAGCAGCACTACTGCTTCTGTCTCTAAGAGTGCTACTAGCGTTACCTTATATGCCCCTATAACCCTCCTTAAGTATTTATTCTGTTCCCTTACAAATGCCTTTGCTACCCCCTATACTACCCCTTTTAGCTTGCTGTAGGTGTGGTATATCCCAGCTTTATAGGCTATTATGCTTTATATTACCTGCATATAAAGGGATCTTGCACACTCTAGTCGGCATCCCTACGTAAATGCAGCCAGTGCTGTAAGCGCTAATTTCTGCTGTAATAATTTAGTATTCACCTTCTCTATATAGGTTAACTAATAAAGCTTCTGGTAAATCCAAACCCCTAGGAATTGCACTAATTATATCAGTTGTATTATTGCTCTTCTAAGTTAGATTGTTGTTATAATCGCCTGCCTCTTCCTTATAAAGTGCATTAGCTCGCTCTTTCCTAGGTTAAACCTTAGCTTATACTCCTTTAACCACTCCTTATATATTCTCTAGGCTCTTTCTAGTTATACTTTTGTCTTCTCTGCTGTTTTTTTATATATTATAATGTTTATATTATCTAAGAACCCTAATATTAACATTGATTCCGCCGCTGCTAGTCTTTAATATAATAGCGTAATATAAAGCAGAAAGAGGATAGGAGACGCCGGCGACCCTTGCAGAACCCCTATAGTAACTTGGATTTCCTTAGTAATACATCCGTTAAATGCTAATTATGCTCTCCTTTCTAACATAAAGCCCTGTGCCTATCTGGCTATCTACCCTAGCAGTTCTAACTCCTTTATAATGCAGATTAATTGTTTATAGCTAATAGTATTAAACGCCCTAGTAATATCTAGCTATAGTAATAATGCTATTCCCTAGTAATGCTATGCCATTCTCATAACCTCTTTTAGTATGCTTAGTGCTATCTCTGTTAATTTGCCAGCCCTGTTGCCTATTTGTATATCCGGCAGTATATAGCCTTCCTTTGCTATAATAGTAATCCTCCTTATAATAGCTCCCTTAATCACTTTGCCTATTGTATTTAATAGCAATATTAGCCTTCACCCCCCTGGTCTGCCTAACTCCTTAGGGGACTTCCTAGGTTTGCATAGAACTACTACCTTTACTTGTTAGAAGGAGGCCGGATAATATCCTAAGCTATAGTAAGCATTTGCAAGGCGTGTTAAACACAATATTAGGGCTGCTCTACATAGCTTAAGGAAACCTATTAGCAGCTTGTCCGGTCCTAGGGCTTTCTAACTTACTATATTCTTCATAACCTCTTTAATTTCCTCCTCTATAAATATAGGAACTGCCTAATCGTTATCATAGTATCTTATCCCCTCCTCTACCTCTAGACCTAAAGCCCTAGCCACAGATAGAGGGAAGAACCTCTCTGTAAATGCCCTTGCCTTACCCTTATATGTAACCTCTACTATCTCCTCCCTACCGTTGTCTCCTAGCCGGGTTAGTAGTAGGACCTATTGCCTTTCAGGAGGAAGTCCACTCCATAGCTAGGCCTAACGCTCCAGGGTCTAAAGACTCCCTTTAGACCTGGATAACTTACTAACTGCCTATTACCAGCTACTTCTCTTTTCCTCTAAGATAATATAATCCTGTTTTTTTATAGCTTCCGTTAAGGCCTGCTATACTTCCTATGTCTATTGTTACTACTACTACCTATTAGCACATCTTGCCTCTACTATCGCGTCCCTTACCCTTTTATTCCACTAAGGCTGTAGTTTACTACGCCCTTAAGGTTACTTAGGTGCTGCTATATTAGCTATCTCTATAAGCTATTAGGTAAGCTACTGCATATAATTATTAATTTCTTGCTGGTTATACAGCAGAAGCTCTAACCCCTTTTTTCTAAGCCTGTTTAAAGCCTCTACTATAATAAGGTTCTCATTTGCTATCCTCTAACCCCGGACCAACCCTAGGCTATTGCTTAATTCCTTATTTGTCCTGATGCTAATAAGCTGGGGTATATGGTCAGATCCGGCGATTTCCACTAGCCTAATAAATTTAATACTAACGTTATGGGTAGTCTATACATGGTTAATAGTGCTGTCCTTACTGCTATGTTCTCTCCTTATTACTTCCCTAAACGGCATAGCTAGGCCAAGTTACTACCTTGTTATAAATTCTAACATCTTATTATGCCCTGGAGATATTTAGCCGAATTTATCCCATAAGGGGTAATGTTAGTTAAAGTCCCCTACGAACATACTCCGGCCCTTTGCCTAGGTATTAGCAAAGTGTTATAAAGGCATCTGCTACTCCCTTTTATAAGCCAGGGAATAAATATTATATATCTCTACTCTATATAGCTTAATACTATATTAATCCTCCCCTCTCCCTATAGTCTAAAGTCCTGTCTTAACCTTCTAGTGTATATAAATCGCTATTCTTCCGCTATATATTACTAATGTATAGTGTCCTTAAGATAGGTTTAGCAGTATACTATTATAGCCTTCTGGTTCCTGGATGGCTATTACCTTAGGGCTAACATTATGCCCTAACGCCAGATATACTAGATTGCTTTTCTTCTGTGTATTCCAGTACATAACCTTAATTATATACTCTATTATATGCTTTAGAGCACCCTGGTTGGGCTGGCTCTAGTATTGTTTGGCCCTCTAGTTGGCTGTAGAAAGGCTAGTATTATGCCTTCCTCTGCTAGTCTCTGTCGTCCTAATCTTAGCTTATAGGTTTGTCTTGTAGAAGGGCCCCTTAGTTGTATGCTCCTTTCTCTTAGCTGCCTCTCCGTTAGTCCCCTAGTTTCTTCTCCCTAATAACCCTTGCCTATAGTAGCCGTTGTGACCTCTAACTAATAGTTATAAAAGAACAGCGGCCTTATGGCATAAGCCTCCCTGGCCTGCTGCTATCTCTTATTGCTTACTAAGTATAGTTAAGACTATACTAGATATGCCCTTATATAATTTAGGCATTTCTCCTGTACCTTGCCTGTTAATATCAGGCAAGTCCTCTCTCCCTTAGGGTGTTTTCCAGTAGCATACCTACTGCATCTTGCTTTCTCTTTACAGTATCTGGCAATATATCTAATCTTATAGTAGTTATAATATTGCTTTAGGTGGATTATCTTATTATATAGCTTAGCGTTGAAAATCTCTACTTAGTATACTATTCCCCTATAGCATAGTCAGTTCGCTGCCTTAGTGCCCTTAATACTAACTACTAATGGTGCCCTCGTCGCTATTCCTCTTGGCTTCCGTACCATTATCTTTGCTATATTTAATCCATTCTCCTTTTTAATATTCTTCCTTATATCCTTAATTGTAATATGGTTTGTTAATTATGTTAGGAATCCCTTAATAATTATACTAAATATCTTCCTGTTTACTTCCGCCTTAGGTCTAAAGGCAACTCCCACCTAGGCCGTGTTTTCCTTCTATTTCCTCCCTGCTTTTATAAACGTAATAATTATGTCTCCACTCTGCAATTAGCGTGCTGCTACTACCTTCTCTATGCTAATAGCGCTGTTTACTGCCTTTATAATCTCTCCTAGCAATTTGTTTCTAACTACCTTGCTAATAGTGCTTCCCTTTACTAGTGCTTCCTAGTAATAGCAGGCTGGTATTGCCATACCCTCTGTTTAGGCTAAAGGTATCGTCATATTTTGCCTTATAACTCCGCAAGCCATAATATTTGCCTAAGTCCCCCTAACCACTAATCTAGTCCTATAAACAGCCTTTATTGCCTCCTTAACTACCTTCTTAACTATGGTTTCTACTCTGCTGCTAACTGCTTCTATAATTAAGGCCTATAGGCCTCCCGTGTCTGTTCTTACTTAGGCTATCTCCTCTCCTGCATTTATAGCAATTTATGTAAAAGTTCTAATAAAAGCCTATACTTTTATTATTTCTGCCTTTAGAATAACTTTTATTATTAATTTCTTTAGTAATTTTATTTTATTCTTTAGTTTTTCCTATACTACTATTACTCTAGGATTCTTTCCTTAATATTATATTTCTTTCTAAGTAGTGCCTTATTCTTTATTAGTTATGGATCTACGTAAAAATTTATTAATTATTATACCCCTTATACCGCTTACTCCCCTTACATAATGCGCTATTACTAGGGGGGGTAATTAATAATAAGAAATCTAATTCTATGCTTCTTTTTCGTTTTAGGCGTAATACCGCGTCGTATCCGCAGTGTTCCGTCGTTTTTTGCTCTAAAAGACCTCCTTAATATCTGCTATATATTACTAAAAATTTATAAAGGCAATAATAATATTATTATAATAAATGCTTATGTTAGTGCCTCTTAATATATTATTTATCCGCCATTAAACGTAGGCATTAAAACCCTTATATCCTATAATTAGAATATA
This sequence comes from Aciculosporium take MAFF-241224, assembly GCA_000222935.2. Lineage (NCBI taxonomy): Eukaryota > Fungi > Ascomycota > Sordariomycetes > Hypocreales > Clavicipitaceae > Aciculosporium > Aciculosporium take. Next base: position 36,913 of record AFQZ01000288.1, read on the forward strand.
GAAAGTAAATTATCTGTTATAATTTATAACTATAAATGCCTATCTAAAGTCTAGATATACTAACTATTAGTAGTAAAAACTCATAGCATCCACTACTATAATATGTGTTATATTAGCTATTTTTACCAATATATCTTCTTGCTTAGTTATAAGATATGCATTATTTAATGTAATAGTATTAAGGCCCTGTATATTAACTACTATACAGCCTTTGCAAGCATCTCCTTGTTTAGTCTAGATAATAAAAATAGGGAATAAAAAGGGGACGTATCCTATTATCTAGTATGCTTTACCTATATTATATAATTTATATATTGTTATTTTAATAATCTTTTAATCTTTTAGTCTAATAGTATAGACTTTATACTTTTTAGGAATTATATCTTCCTATTCTGGCTTTATTTAGATATAAAGTTACTCCTTAGGCGGGATAACTATAAAACCCTTATTATAAAAAAGTTTTATATACCTGTTAATTAGTTGCTAATATTATCTTGTCTTAGTTAAGTTTCAGGAGACATATATATTAATACTATCAAAATGCTTTAACATTATAGCAGTATTAATATATTCTAATATAACTAACTTCTGTAATTAACTATTAGGCATAATAAGAGCTAGATTAGCTGTATCTTGTTTAGCTGTATTATTAATGTAAAAAGCTTATATAAATAGGTTAATACTCTTTATATATCCTATAAGTTAATATTAAGAGAGAGTAATTAGTATAAAGATAAGATTTTAAATAAGAACTTGCTTAGTATTTATATTTATAACTATAGTATAAACTCTAAGCAATAGTATTATTATTAGTTTAAAGATAACTTAAGAATCTTATAGTAGTTAATATACTACTAAAATTAGTACTATTAAATAAGGTAGGATTGTAGTGTTTTTGTCGGAATCGCTCGTATGGATGATGGAAGGGATACGCCGCATTGACCAGGAATTATGGGTTGCACACAGAATGCACGCACCTTAATTGGCTGGATCACAGGTCATGTGACCTGGGGCCGTACCGTGGCCACAACACCATACCTCTGCATTATAGCCTGCTTCTTCCCCTCTTTTAGAGACATAGATGAATTGATTATTAAACCCCCCCTCTACGGTTGTGCTACAGCATACCTGTAACCTGAGCGTTCCTAACACTAATTAGTGGTTACTAATAACCATAGATTTATTAGGTCACACCTAGAAGAGACTCGTCTAAACGCTTTTACTTTATATAACTATAAGAAATTCCGATGTTATGCTAACCAAAGGATTATTTCTTTAATTGTTAATTGTTAAATTATCCATAATCATAAGAAGACTTAACTCTTGTAAATCTTCTCCCTCATTATCGACTGTTACTCATCCACGATTGAAACCAGATCTTTACTGTTATTTACAGAGAATTAACCAACGCTAACTGCTTTAATTAGTACTGAACACGAAGCCTAAAACACTAAAAATGTTATTAAGCTAAGGAAAAATGGAAGACTTTAATAAACAACTCTAGAAAGACGTTTACAGAAAAGAACTTCTAAAGAGTTCCTTACCTTAAAAACTTCATAAGCACTGTTTAATTATATCCATAAATTGGACCAGGTTAGTTAATAATATTGATATTAATACAGCCACCGAACAAGATATTAATAACCGTATTGCCTACACACTCTACTATTATATTCTTAATAAAGGAAAAGGTTGTAATCTCCTTATTAACTTCTAACGAGATTATGAAAACTGGACTAAGGATACTTTTAATAAAATCAACAATAACCTTAAGTATACCCTTTGTGATTACCTTAATAACAATAGTGTTAAAACAGCCAGAGGATCGAGATTAAACGTCTCTAAAGATCTTGTTAATATTTTAAATATTAACCCCGACACGGAATACAAGCCTTTACTAGATAAAGCAACTAGGAAAGGAAAAGAAGCTTAACAACTAGAACTTTCTAATAATAAGGATTCCTATCATAATAAAGATTTTTATTTAACCGCAGACCCTTAACCAGAACCACAAGCCCTGACTGGAACACTTTCTAACAGCGATCGAAAAGCCCTTAATACTCTTGAGAGACTTTACTAGAAAGAAGAATAATATTCTAGAGAAGTGTATAACTTTATTAACAAGAAGTTACTACATTTTAAAGAGAAATGTTCTCGAGCAGGAGTTTCCCTCTCCCTTTACTTAAAAGCCTTCCCTATTATGCTTTAAGGGAAAGCCTACATATACTTCCTTAAATACTTTAAAGCAAAGACAATTCCATTTAAAGAAATAACTCGGAACATCAGGAATCACTTTGAAACACCTGAAAATCAAAGCTTTTATAAATCACAATTTGCTGATTTACGCCTTTGCTACATCATTATGGAACATCCAATGAAGAATAAGTTAGAATGCTTAGAAATTCTTCTTGACTGACTTATAAAGATATTCAATAGCCTTTATAACCCTCTTAAACAAGATACAATTCTTCTTCATTAAGTACAACAAGCAATAGAAAATAACAACGATTTCTACAATGCTAAATTTAGGAATGTGCCAACCTTTGAAGGATTTGTTAGTGATCTTCGAAATTGCCTCTTAGTAATAGACATACCACTAACCTCTATAAGTTAGTTACTAACAACTACTAATAATAATTCAACTGCCCTTATTGCCTGGTTTATAGACTAAAACACTAACATAGTAATGTTTACAGACCAATGCTATTTACAAGCTATATATTGTAAAAAACCTTGAGCTAGAGCGAGCTTAAAGAAATGCTTTGTCTGCTATAAAGAAGGATGCTAGTCAACTAACCATCCTACCTCTAAGCAAAAGAAAGCAAAAGCAACTTAGTGGAATAACAGAAAACACCAAAAACCACCCTCTAAACGCTAATACCATGCATTCCTATAGGCCTACGAAGGCGAAATGGCCTAACTTACTGCTACTAATAATAGCAGTAAGGACAAACACAAAAAAGCCGCTTAAAACGCCGCTTTCCTTACTACTAATGAAAAAGAGAAACCAGACGACAAAGAGGCTTGTAATACTCTCTCCTTTATAGTATTCTTTACGCAAGCACCAAATCCCCCACTCTTTTCCTAATCAACCGTAAACTTCTTACAGGATAATGCTTTTAAACATGCCTTATTTCTTAAAGACCCCTATGACTATAATACTAATAAACAACCTTAACAACACGTGTATCTTATAGATATAAGATATATAGCGGATACATTTTATGGTATACTCTTAGATACAAGAGCATTAGGAATTTCAACTGCTAGCTAAGGCCAAGTTAACGCTCTAATGAAAATCATAAAGAACCTTACAATTAAGCATTTCTCTGACCAAAGGACTATCACCTTTGGAGCCGGTACTGCGACTTTAACTAGTATTTTGAAGCTTCCGATGATTTTTAGTATAATACCTTTCTATATGCTTAATAGTGTTACACTGTTTTTATATTCTATTATAAATATGGATAAAATAGGTGTTAAACTTAATAATCTTAAGAATCTTCTAATCTAAGGAGATAAAAAGGTACTTATTATTAGGAAATAGGGATATCCTTAGTAGACAGCTAGTTCTTAAGAACCTGCCATCTTTATGCTTTCTAAAGCCGAAATCCGTTAACTTTATTGCCGATTTAGTCATCTGTCAATTAACCGATTAAATAACCTTCTCGCTAGGGCTGGTGAAGAATTTAATAAGGCTAATATAGGGAAAATCACGCATGCTTACTATTAATGCCAGATAAACGCAAAAGCTCTAAGTAGATTTAAATTCACTCTTAAAGACAATATTGAATTTAATTACGAGGTCCTTGTTGATATTATGCAAATTAACGAGAAGCCGGTCCTACACGTTATAGATTTAGCAACATTATTTTAAGCTGCCTGCTTTCTTGCACCTTAATAACAGAAAGCTTAAGATATCTAGAATGCCCTTAAAGAGTGCTGGATTGACACATATCTTAGACCCCTAGACTGGATAGTCCACGATGCTAGAAGAAACTTTGCTTCTAGTGAATTCAGGCATTTAGCTCGACTATTATCAATTAATATTAACGAAGTCCCCGTTAAGGCTTACAACAGCATCAGAAAACTTAAGCGATATCATGCCCCTCTTTGCAGAGCATATAATATTATTAAGACTAAAGCTAACGGTTTTCTCTTAAAAAAGCAGATACTTTAAATGGCTGTTAAAGCAGTTAATAACTCTGCTAGTCTAAATGGTCTTATTCCCACCCTTTTAGTCTTTAGAACCTATCTAAGGATGACAAATAATTCCCCCCTAAGCTTTATAGTTGCCTAAAGAGCTAAGATACTTTAAAAAGCAACAGATGAAGCAAGACACAGTCTTGCGAGACGCTAAGTTCACAATGCTCTTAATACCTGCAACGGCCTAATAACCCTGCCTATACACACTTTTCCTTTGAATTCTAATATATAAGTTTATTATAAAAAAGGCAGATGGACTAGCCCCTACAAGCTTCTCTTAATAAAAGGAGAGACTTATATTATTAAGATGCCTTATGGCCCTATAAAGTTTCAGTCTACGGTTATTAAACCGTATATAACCTTACTAAAGGTGGAATCTTCTTATAAGAAAGACCCGGTTTACGAGGAAGACCTGGTTTAAAGTAATGAAAATCACGAAAACCCCCTGGATAACCTAATAACTCTACTATAAAGAGGACGTGGAAGACCCTGGAAACACCCTTAAGCAGAGGCTTTTCTTACTAAGAAAGAAAAGGCCGATTTTTAACTTATAATTAACCTCTGCGCATAAGGAAAAATCAATACACCTAGAGAACCTTTTAAACTCTCTAACAAAGCAGAGATTAATGCTTTACTAGCAAGGAATATGTTCGAATTTATAAAATTCAACCTGCAAAGGCATGGAGGCAAAAGACTCTTTAGCTTGCGGATAGTAAGAGAAGTTAAAGGCAAGGCAACTAACTCCCTATATAAAAAGTTACAATGTGTTATCCAAGGCTATAGCGACCGTAGGAAAGAGGTTATTCTCATGCAGTCCCTAATAATTTAAAGAGCTAGTCAAAGGCTTATTATTACCCTTGCTCCCTTATTAAAAAAGGAAGGCATTATAGTTTAGCTAAGGGATATTACCTAAGCATATGTGCAGTTACAGACAAAGCTTAATCGCATAATTCTTATAAAGCTTTTAGCACAAATTGCATACCTTTACCCGCTAGACGTTATTATGGTTATAATTAAGCCGCTATACGGAATAGCAGAGGCTGGCATACATTAGTAGTCGACGTATTTCAATCATTATCGTCAGAGACTACAAATAATAACCTCTACATATAACCCTTATCTTCTTATTTCTTCTAGTAAAAGCTCATGTTTTAGAATCATTAGAATGCAGACTGATAATACCTTAGGACTTAGTAATACTAAGTTTTTCGATTGCAAAGAGGTTAAGTTAAAAAACGCTGAATTCCTTGCGAAGCCAAAAGAGAGGTTAATGATTTTAATACCATTAATATTTAATAGTTGCATTTTAAGCGAAGTTAATGATAACACCTTCTTTTTGCAACAAAAGGAATAAGGAAGGAAGCTATTACAAGTTAATAACCTAACCGACCAAGCGAAATATGTCGAACAGCAAGCATAAGGAGCGTATATTGCTCTGATATATTAACCTAAAGCATCTTATAATCTTTCTGTTGCTGCCTAAGTCTAACATCCAGGATCTAATAATGTTTTGAGACTTAATAAAAGACTTTAATGGTAAATTAATAATCAAGACCGTGGACTTTAATATATATCTCTCTTACTAGAAAACGCTGCTCTTTATGTCTTTATTAACAGTTCTTTTGCAAACAATAAAGATCTTAGCTCTTAACTAGGCTATATAATCATCCTAGGCAATGAAAGGAAGGATAACAATACCTCTAAATTCACCCTCAGAGGAAATATCATGACATATAGCTTAACAAAATCAAAAAGAGTCACGAGAAGTGCATTAGCTTCTAAGCTATATGGGATGGTTTAAGGTGTTAATATTACTTACATAATAAGCACTACTCTGAATATTATTACCAACCGATTAAACAAGCTGAAAATTCTAATAATAATATGCACCAACTCTTTCTCGCTATATAAATGCATTGTTAAGCTAGGGATAATAAAGGAAAAGAGGCTAATAATTAATATTATAGCTTTACAGCAGTTATATAAGAGGAGGGAAGTGGCTAAGATACGCTGGATTAATAGCAATAATAATCCTGCGGATGTAATAATAAAAGCTTCACTGAATAAAGCTCTTAAGACCTTTGTAACAAAGAATAAAGCCTGAATCCGTGTAGAAGGATGGGTTAAAAGACCTGTCGCGAGAATTGCTACAAGAGCCGCCGCTAAAGCCGCTAAAGAATGAAAAAGTCCTAATTCCTTACCAAATCTAACGACAAATTAAGCGCCTGATAAAGAGCTCAAATTCGATGAATTCGAACGCGATTATAAGCGCCCAATTTAGTAGGATTAAACGCGGGAATTACACTCTTTGGCCCCCCCCCCCCTATAACACTCTTTGCCTCCACAACCATTCGGCCTGGACCAACAAAAGTCATTCATTTGAAGGATGTTTTTTGCTTTATTACTTGTTTGTTAATATCTAATTATTTAGGGCGTTTTATGCATTTTTTTTAGAGCGATTCCTTTTCTTCTTCAACAGAGAGAGAATTTGCAAGTGTTAGAATCGCTTGTATAGATAATAGAAGGGATACGCTGCATTAACCAGGAATTGTAGGTTGCACACAGAATGCACGTACCTTAATTGGCTGGATTACAGGTCATGTGACCTGGGGCCATACCATAGCCACAACACCACACCTCCGCATTGTAGCCTGCTTCTTCCCCTCTTTTAGAGACATAGATGAATTAATTATTGAACCCCCCCCCCACGGTTATGCTGCAGCATACCTGTAACCTGAGCGTTCCCAACAGTTTTTATTAGCTTAAACTACTAGATTTACTCTCTTTTAATTATACTAAGCTAATATAGGGATCTTAATATCCTAATATATTATAACTTAAGAAATGCCTTTACTAGTTATAATGTTAATTTACTTAGGTCTTAAGATATCTATACTAATAAGCATATTAGCTTAAAGTAAATTAACTAATATAACTTCCTTAGTAAATAAAGCTACCGCTAGTTGCCTATTAGGTTTTATACTAAGAAATTTTAACATAAGTAATATATATTAGTCTAATAAATGTGTATTTAATCTAAGACCTTTAATCTTAATAGGCTTTAATCTAGTGTAGATCTGGATTTCTAGATAGTATATTACTATTTATATTATATTTATAAGAGTAATAAAACATCTTATATTCATATAAACATTAAAACAATTATATAGGTGTTAGGTATCTAGTAATATCTAGAAATAAAGGTATATTTAGGCATAAAAGGCATATTTAAGGCCGGCGTTCTATTAAGGATTTATATATAATTAAATAACTAGAATTTGCTTGTAAGGGGGTGGCTATGCTACTAACTTAACTGTTAAGTTTGCCGCTAACTTAAATAATAATTATATTATTAATTTTCTGTTAGGCACTGCTAAGCCTGTTATATTAGTGTCTGCTATATTAGCATTAGCTAAGTATACTATATTATAATTATATTTATTAAGGTCTAAAAAAGAACAGTTTAAAATTATATTATTAACTTAAGCTATATAGGTATCCTTATTATTATTTATACATTTCACTTCTTTTACTTTAACTTAATTAAACTTAGAGTTCTATTATACACTATATGTCTTATATAAATATATAAACAGATTATTATATAACTAGAATATTTATTAATATATATAGCATTATGCTAGTTTTAGTTAATTAATTACTATAAAGTAGACTTATTAATTATTATTCTTAGGTGCTAAAGATTCTACCTATTACTCCTTATTATATTAAGCTTACTTATATTATTCTTTATCTAGATATAGTATTAATATAAAATCTATATAATAGCTATATTTATTAATAAGGTATTATTTATATTCCTTATTATAATATTCTTAGTCCTAAATATACTATATAAGTTGTTAGTTCTAATTATTTTAATGTATATTACCTGTAAATAGCTGCTAAAACTAGCCCTAACCTTAACTATAACTATTATTAGGTTTATTATATAGCTGGTTAAATCCCTATTAATTCTAGTTATTAGGATTTGCTAGGTAAGGTAGCTTAATTTATAGATATTAAGGTTAAAACAGTCTTTAGCCCTATTAATTCTATTACTATAGTTAATTAGGTTAGTGTCGGAATCGCTCGTATGGATGATGGAAGGGATACGCCGCATTAACTAGGAATTATGGGTTGCACACAGAATGCACACACCTTAATTAGCTGGATTACAGGTCATGTGACCTGGGGCTATACTGTGGCTACAACACCACACCTCCGCATTATAGCCTGCTTCTTCCCCTCTTTTAAAGAGATAAATAAATTAAATATTGAACCCCCCCCCCCTACATTTATGCTGCAGCATACTTGTAACCTAAGCGCTACTAACACTAATTAGTAGTTACTAATAACCACAGATTTATTAGGTTATACCTAGAAGAGACTCATCTAAACGCTTTTACTTATATAACTATGAGAAATTCCGACGTTATGCTAACTAAAGGATTATTTCTTTAAATTATCAACTGTTAAATCGTCTATAATCATAAGAAGACTTAACTCTTATAAATCTTCTCCCTTATTGTTAACTGTTACTCATCCACAATTAAAACCAGATCTTTACTATTATTCACAGAGAACCAACGCCAACCGCTTTAATTAGTACTAAACACAAAGCCTAAAACACCAAAATGTCTTTAAGCTAAGGAAAAATAGATGATTTTAATAAATAACTTTAAAAGGATGTTTATAAAAGAGAACTTCTAAAGAGCACCCTACCCTAAAAACTTTATAAGCACTATCTAATTCTATCCTTTAATTAGACTAAGTTAGTTAACAACATTAATGTCAATACAGCTACTAAACAACAGATTAATAACCGTATTACATATACGATTAACTACTATATTCTTAACAAAGGAAAAGGGCGTAATCTCCTTATTAACTTCTAGCGAGATTATGAAAATTAGACAAAGGATACTTTTAATAAAATTAATAACAACCTTAAGTATACCCTTCGTAATTACCTTAATGACAATAGTGTTAAAACAGCCAGAGGATTGAGATCAAACGTCTCTAAAGATCTTGTTAATATCTTAAATATTAACCCTGACACGGAATATAAGCCTTTACTAGATAAAGCAACTAGGAAAGGAAAAGAAGCTTAATAACTAGAACTTTCTAATAATAAGGATTCCTATCATAATAAAGATTTTCATTTAACCGCAGACCCTTAACCAGAACCACAAGCCCTGACCGGAACACTTTCTAATAGTAATTAAAAAGCCCTTAATACTCTTAAGAGACTTTACTAGAAAGAAGAATAATATTCTGGAGAAGTGTACGACTTTATTAACGAGAAGTTACTATATTTTAAAGAGAAATGTTCTTGAGCAGGAGTTTCCCTCTCCCTTTACCTAAAAGCCTTCCTTATTATGCTTTAAGGGAAAGCCTATACATACTTCCTCAAATACTTTAGAGCAAAGACAATTTTATTTAAAAAAATAACTCAGAACATCAGGAATCACTTTAAAACACCTAAAAATCAAAGCTTCTACAAATCACAATTTGCCGATTTATGCCTTCGCTATATTATTATAAAACATCTAATAAAGAATAAGTTAGAATACTTAGAAATTCTTCTCAACTAACTTACGAAGATATTTAATGGCCTTTATAACCCTCTTAAGCAAGATATAATTCTTCTTCATTAAGTACGACGAGCAATCGAAAATAACAACGATTTTTACAATACAAAATTCAGGAATGTGCCAACCTTCGAAGGATTTGTTGGTGATCTTCGAAATTGCCTCTTAGCAATGGATATACCACCAACCTCTACAAGTCAGTTACTAACAAATACTGACAACAATGCCCTTATCGCCCGGTATACAGACTAAAGCACCGACACAGCGATGTTCACAGACCGACGCTATTTACGAGCTACATATCGTGAAAAACCCCGAGCCAGAGCGAGCTTAAAGAAATGCTTTATATGCCGTAAAGAAGGATACTGGTCAACTAACTATTCTACTTTTAAGCAGAAGAAAGCAAAAATAACTTAGTAGAATAACAGAAAACACCAGAAGCCACCCTCTAAACGCCAATATTATGTATTTCTACAGGCCTATAAAGGCGAAATAGCCCAACTTACTACTACGAATAATAGCAGTAGGGACGAGCATAAAAAAGCCGCTTAGAATGCTGCTTTCCTTACTACTGACGAAAAAGAGAAACCAGACAACGGAGAGGCTCGTGATACTCTCTCCTTCACAGTATTCTTTACATAAGCACCGAATCCCCCACTCTTTTCCCAATTAACCGTAAACTTCTTGTAGGATAATGCTTTTAAACATGCCTTATTTCTTAAAGACCCCTACGACCATAATACCGATAAACAACTTTAATAACATATATATCTTATAGATATAAGATATATAGCGGATATATTTCACGGTATACTCCCGGATACAGGAGCATTAGGAATTTCAACTGCTAGCTAAGGCCAAGTTAACGCTTTAATGAAAATCATAAAGAACCTCACAATTAAGCAATCTTCTAACTAAAGGACTATTACCTTTAGAGCTGGTACCACGACTTTAACTAGTATTTTAAAGCTTCTAACGATTTTCAGCACAATACCTTTTTATATGCTTAATAGTACCACACTGTTTTTATATTTTATTACAGATATGGATAGAATAGGTGTTAAACTTAACAATCTTAAGAATCTTTTAATCCAAGGAGATAAAAAGGTACCTATTATTAAAAAATAGGGACATCCTTAGTGGACAGCTAGTTCTTAAGAACCTGCCATCTTTATGCTTTCTAAAACCGAAATCCGTTAACTTCATTGCTAATTTAGTCATCCGTTGATTAACTAATTGAACAACCTTCTCACCAGAGCTGGTGAAGAATTTAATAAGGCTAACATAGGAAAGGTCATGTATGCTTGCCATCAATGCCAAATAAACGCAAAAGCTCTGAGTAGATTCAAATTCACTCTTAAAGACAATATTGAATTTAACTACAAAGTCCTCGTTAATATCATGCAAATTAATAAGAAGCCGGTCTTACACGTTATAGATTCAGCAACATCATTTTAAGCTGCCCGCTTTCTTAGATCCTAATAACAGAAAGCTTGAGATATCTAGAATGCCCTTAAAGAGTGCTAGATTGACATATATCTTAGACCCCCAGACTGGATAGTCCATGATACCGGAAGAAACTTTGCTTCTAGCGAATTTAGGCATTTAGCTTAACTATTATTAATTAATATTAACAAAGTCCCCGTTAAGGCTTATAACAGCATCGGAAAACTTGAACAATATCATGCCCCTCTTTACAGAGTATATAATATTATTAAGACCAAAGCTGACGGTCTTCTCGCAAAGGAGCAGATGCTTTAAATGGCTGTTAAAGCAGTTAATAACTCTGCTAGTCTAAATGGTCTTATTCCCACTCTCTTAGTCTTTAGAACCTATCTAAGGATAACTAATAATTCCCCCCCGAGCTTTACGGTTACCTAAAGAGCTAAGATACTTTAAAAAGCAACAGATGAAGCAAGACATAGTCTTGCAAGACGCCAAGTCCACGATGCTCTTAATACCCGCAACGGCCCAATAACCCTGCCTATACACACTTTTCCTTTAAATTCTAATGTATAAGTTTATTGCAAAAAAGGCAGATGGACTAGCCCCTATAAGCTTCTCTTAATAGAAGGAGAGACTTGCATTATTAAGATGCCTTATAGCCCTATAAAGTTTCGGTCTACGGTCATTAAACCGTATATAACCTTGCCAGAGGTGGAATCTTCTCACGAGGAAGACCCGGTTTAAGGTGATGAAAATCACGAAAACCCCCTGGATAACCTAACAACTCCACTACAAAGAGGACGTAGAAGACCCCGGAAACACCCTTAAGCAAAGGCTTTTCTTACTAAGAAAGAAAAGGCTGATTTTTAACTTACAATTGACCTCTACACGCAAGGAAAAATCAATATACCCAAAGAACCTTTTAAACTCTCTAATAAAGCAGAGATTAATGCTTTGCTAGCAAGGAATATATTTAAATTTATAAAATTCAACCCGTAAAGGCATAAAGGCAAAAGACTCTTTAGCTTGCGGATAGTAAGAGAAGTTAAAGGCAAGGCAACTAACTCCCTATATAAAAAGTCACAATATGTTATCTAAGGCTATAGCGACTATAGGAAAGAGGTTATTCTTATGCAGTCCCTAACAATTCAGAGAGCTAGTTAAAGGCTTATCGTTGCCCTTGCTCCCTTATTAAAAAAGGAAGGCATTATGGTTTAGCTAAGGGATATTACCTAAGCATATGTGCAGTCACAAACAAAGCTAAATCGCATAATTCTTGCAAAGCTTCCAGCACAAATTGCACACCTTTACCCGCTAGACGTTATTATGGTTGTAATTAAGCCGCTATACGGAATAGCAAAGGCTGGCATACATTAGTAGTTAATGTATTTCAATTATCATCGTCAGAGACTACAGATAATAACCTCTATATATAACCCTTACCTTTTTATTTCTTCTAGTAAAAGCTTGTGTTTTGGAATCATCAGAATGCAGACTGATGATACCTTAGGACTCAGCGATGCTAAGTTTTTTAATTGCAAAGAGGTTGAGTTAAAAAACGCTAAATTCCTTATAAAGCTAAAAGAGAGGTTAACGATTTTAACACCATTAATGTTTAATAGTTGCATTTTAAGCAAAGTTAATGATAACACCTTCTTTTTATAATAAAAGGAATAAGGAAGGAAGCTATCACAAGTTAATAACCCAACTAACTAAGCGAAATATATCGAACAGCAAGCACAAGGAGCGTACATTGCTCTAATATGTTAACCTAAAGCATCTTACAATCTTTCCATTACCGCCTAAGTCTAACATCTAGGATCCGACAATGTTTTAAGGCTTAATAAAAGACTTTAATAGCAAATTAATAATCAAGACCGTGGACTTTAATATATATCTCTCTTGCTAAAAAACGCCGCTCTTTATGTCTTTATTAACAGTTCTTTTATAAACAATAAAGACCTTAGCTCTTAACTAGGCTATGTGATCATCCTAAGCAATAAAAGGAAGGATAACAATACCTCTAAATTCACCCTCAGAGGAAATATTATAACATATAGCTTAATAAAATCTAAAAGAGTCACAAGAAGTGCATTAGCTTCCGAGCTATATAGAATGGTTTAAGGTGTTAACATTACCTACGTAATAAGCACTACTCTAAATATTATTACTAACCAATTAAACAAGCTAAAGATTCTGATAATAATATGCACTAACTCTTTCTTGCTATATAAATGCATTATTAAGCTAGGGATAACAAAGGAAAAGAGGCTAATGATTAATATTATGGCTTTATGGCAGTTATATAAGAGGAGGGAAGTGGCTGAGATATGCTGGATTAATAGCAATAATAATCCTGCAGATGCAATAATAAAAGCTTTACTGAATAAAGCTCTTAAGACCTTTATAACAAAGAATAAAGCCTGAATCCATGTAGAAGGATAGGTTAAAAGACCTGTCGCAAGAATTGCCGTGGGAGCCGCTACTAGAGCCGCTAAAGAATGAAAAAGTCCTAATTCCTTACTAAATCTAACGACAAATTAAGCGCCTGATAAAGAGCTCAAATTCGATGAATTCGAACGCGATTATAAGCGCCCAATTTGGTAGGATTGAACGCGGGAATTAC
>AFQZ01000287.1:0-50824 GCA_000222935.2 Aciculosporium take MAFF-241224
TAGTATATTAATAGTAACCCTATTTAATAATATAATATTTAAGTAGTTTAAAGACAAGCTAGTAATAAAAAGACCTTCCTAGCTATATATTTAAGTAGTATAAGAGCTATATATTTAAGTAGTATATTAATAATAACCCTATCTAATAATATAGTATTTAAGAGTTTAAAGTAAGCTTATAATAAGAAAACCTCTCTAGCTATATATTTATAAATATAGTTTATATAGGTATATAATAATTTAGTAGTAAGATTAATAGTAATTAGAAGATAAAGTGCTATTAAATATACTAAAGAGCTATTAGGTAAACCTATTATAATAGTAATTTAGAAAGCATAGAAATAAGATTTATTATATAAAATGTAAATAGTACTACTTAATAGTAGTAATATAATAGTTAAAAAGCACTAAGTAATTAATAAAAATAGTTTATTATATTTTAATATAAAGATATATATACTAGTAGAAATATATATAGAAATTCTAATACTTACTTATAATAACCTTATGGTAGGATACTAGAATATAAGTAAGATAATTTATAGAGTAGCTAAATAGTACTACTAGCTAGAATTATAAAAAAATATAAAAAACTATATAAGCTTATGTTTAAACTATTAAGTTAATAGGCTTAGGTTATACTAACTTTATAATAAGTTAGCTATATTATTAATTTTTAGTAAATCTTTTTAAGAGCTTTTTATAACCTTTATTACTAGCCTTCTTTTAATAAAATAAGCTAGTAAAAAAAAGCATAATATACTTCTTATTATTATAAATTAATTCTTAAAATATACGCTATATATAGCTATATTTATAAGAATAATAAGTAGTAATCTTACTACTATCTTCCTTAAATATATATTTAAGGACTATAGTATACTAAAAGGAATTATTTTAAATAAACAGATAATATTTATTAGTAGTTTTTAAAAAACCTTTTATTACTTACTAGTAATTAAGTAACTACTTAGTATTACTTTCTACTTATAAATAAATAAATAAATAAAAAGGGTTAACTATGTCCTAAAGTACTACCTTAGAGTATTTAAAGTATAAGAGTAAATAAACTAGAAAGACTACTTATATTTAGCTTAATATACTTATAATACTAGTAAGTACTTAGCTTATAGCTACTTTTTAGTAGAGTTATTATAAGGTTACTAGCTAAGGGGACTAAATTATATTATAAAGGTAATAGATATTATAAATATATAAGCAGATATAAGAGTATAAGAATTATAATAATAATATAAGGTAATTAAGTAGCTACTTTATATAACTTAAGAATAGTATATAAAGCACTATAATAAGAAAAGAGGCTTAATAAGTTTTTTACTAGGTAATTATATATTCTTATTAACTAAGAATATTAACCTGTATTAACTAAGTAAAAAGCTTATAGTAAAGTATTTAAAACCTTTTAAAATTTTAAAGAAAGTAAGTGTATATAAACTAGCCTATTATTTAAAGCTTTTAAATAATATATGCCTATATAATGTATTTAATATTATAAGTTTAAAGCTATATAAAGGTCTGAATCCTAATAAGGCTATAGTAATATTATAGCTACTTATTTATAACTAGGAATTATATAAGGTTAGGTATATTATAATATATAAGTATTAAGGTAAGTAGTGTAAATACTTAGTAAAGTAAAAAGAATATAATAAATTAAAGAATTCCTAAGTACTAAAAAGGAACTTTAATATATAAGATATTATAAGGGATTATAAAAGGAAAATAATAGTAAGGTAGCAGAGTATATATATAATATATTATAAGAGATATTAATAATATTATAAGAGTTAATGTTAAGAAAGTAGTAAGGTAGTAGAGTATATATATAATATATTATAAGAGATATTAGTAATATTATAAGAGTTAATATTAAGAATAAGTATAAGCTAGAACCTAGTAGAGACCTTACTATAAGGTTATTATAAGATTAGATTTACTATTAAAAATATAGGGAATAGGGTAGGCTTAACATAATACATGAATTTAGTAAGTTATAATAAATAATAATATAAGAGTTATATATCTAAGAAAAGGGGCTTACTAGGTTATAGTAAGAGAGTTATAAGGAAGTAGAAAATAAGGCCTAGGACTACTATAGTAATTAAAGGTAATTATAAATAAGAGGAGGCGCTCTATTAAGAGAGTTATAAGATAAAAGCATAAGGGTATAAAGACTTACTAAGGTAAGCTATGCCCTAGCTATATATAAATATATAAGGGGATAGGCTTTATAGAGAGATAGAAAGGCTAGTAAATATAACCTTTATATTACTAACCTTACTTATAGCTATCTAGCTTTAAGTACGCTTAACTATAGCCTTTACTCTACTAGTAGACCTCCAACCGTAACAAGTAGTAAGAAGGGGGCTATATAATAGATTTAAGCTCAAGGCTTAGATCTTTATAGTCAGAAGAATAACTATGTTATAAAAGCCAGACTTTATAAGCTATATAAGTAATATAAGTTAGATATACATACTAATATACTTTAATTTAGCTGCTTAACTTAAGCTTTATGCTAGTAAATCAGACTTTATATGTATTTAAGTTTATCTTAATTTAGCCTTTTTACTTAAGCTATATAATAGTAAATAGGGTTCTAGTAGTATATAGAGCTATAAAGGCAGGAGTTCTAAAAGGATTATAGATCTTTTCTTTCTCTTCTTCCCTAAGAAGATTATTTTCATTTATAGTTACTAATACTGCAGTCGTATATTAGCTAGACTATAACAGTTACTATTAATTAGTTACTTAAAGTATTTATCTAAAAAGAAGTAATTAAACTAGGCTCTTTTAGTATAGTTATTAAGGGGTTTATTAAGTCCTGCTATATTTTCTTAAGTTAGATATGCTTTTAAATAAGATATTGTAATGGATTTAAGCTCAAAGCTTGGATCTACACAGCCGGAAAGCAGACGGCTTTATATAAGCAATATATAAGCAGCTTAGGCCCTAGTTATATATATAACTATAAAGGCAGAGTTACTAGAATTAAATAAACCTTTTCCTTCTCTTCTTCTTTATAAATAATATTCTTATTTAAGTTACTAGCTTTATAGTTATATTTTAGTAAGACTATTAATGGTTTCACAGGGTACGATTGCTGCAGCAATAACGCGGGGGGGTAACAAAGGTCTGATTTTCTATATAGTTATAATTATTTAAAGGGGGAAAAGAGAGGGACAATACAGAAGTGTAGTATTATAGCCACAGTACTACCCTAGGTCACATAACATAGTAATCCAGCTAATTAGGGCATATATATCGTGTATGTAACCCACAATTCCTAGTTACTATTATGTATCCCTTTCATTCTCTAGATAAGTAATTCTAATACTTACAAACTCTCTCTTTATTAAAAAAGAGAAATCGCTCTAAAACATATAAAAAATCCGTAAAAATTAATAAATAAGCAAAAATTAATAACGCTATAATACATAAGAAATATTACCTAAATAAATAACTTTTCCTTAGTCTAAAGCATCCTTAAAGTCCCTTAATTGATCGCGTTCAGATTTATTAAATTTAAATTCTTTATTGCGTAATTAATTCCTCTTAAGTAGCTTTAGCTTTAGCTTTAACGCTTAATACCGGTCTCTTTACCTAACCTTCTACTTAGATTTAAGCCTTATTCTTAGTTATAAAGGTCTTAAGACTTCTATTTAGAGAGGCTTTTATTATTACATTAGCAAGGTTATTATAGCTATTAATCCATTGGATTTCTGCAATTTCCCTTTGCTTATATAACTGTTATAGTATTATAATATTAATTATAAGCCTTTTCTCCTTTATAGTGCCTAATTTAATAATACACTTATATATATTCATGTACGCTAGGTAGCTAGAGCCACTATCTAGTTCATTAACTAACTTCTTAATATAGGAAAAACCCTAAAATAGGGGAGAAAACCTATATTCTTTTATATAGCTCCTGCTAAGCCTTTTATATAAAGTCTTTATTATTTTTAACTATTAATATAAGATATCTACTAGTTCCCCTAAAACTACAGATAATAATAAAAGTATAGTTATACTTTATATAAAAGGTTAGTATATTAGTAAAAACCACCTATAAACACCTTCTCTCCTAATCTAGCTCTTCCTCCTTTATTCTATTATTTTTATTACCTCTAGTTCCTTTCTTAACCTTAATATTATATATCTACTATACCTTATAAAGCTTCTTAGCTAACCTATACTACTAAAGTTACTTAGTTAAGAGTACTTACTTTATAATATTTAGTACTAGCTTCTTATTATTAAGCACTGCCCTAAGCTTCTATAAGTCTCTTATTATAGGCACTACTAGAATTAGCCTTAAATAGTTATATTTTAAGCAGAAAAGAATAAAGTAGTAAATATTCTTATCTCCTCCCTAGTATTAATATATTAGTAATATTACCTTAAGCACCTGCCTATTATAAAGAAAAGCATTTAGCCTTATTTTCTCTGTTTAAAGCTATACTAAGGCTATAAATTTATACTTTAATAGGCTATTATAAAGCCTTACTATCTTTTTTATACTCTTAAAATTAGGTTCCTTATTTACTATTATTATTTTTGCCTATCCTTTTCTTACTTAAGCCTTATACCTCTGCTATATTTACTATTTTTCCTACTCTCTCTCTAATTCTTATCTAGCTATAAGGCTAGTAGGGAGGGAGGGGAAGGCATTAGGAAACGCCTTATAGTAATTATATTAGCAGCCTCTTTCTTAGTATTATAGCTATAATGCTATTAAATTATATACCTATTATATTTTCTTACCTATACTATTATCCTTAAGTCTTTAGTAGAATTATTACTTAATATAATTAAGGTATAAATCTACTAGTAGTACTACTACTTCTATCTTTAAGAGTATTACTAGTATTACTTTATATGCCCTTATAACCTGCCTTAAGTATTTATTTTATTCCTTTATAAATACCTTTACTACCCTCTATACTACCTCTTTTAACTTACTATAGGTATAATATATCCTAGCTTTATAAGCTATTATACTTCTTATTACCTATATATAAAGGGATCTTATATACTTTAGTTAGTATCTCTATATAAATATAGCTAGTGCTATAAGTGCTAACTTTTATTATAATAATTTAATATTTACTTTTTTTATATAGGTTAACTAATAAAGCTTTTAGTAAATTTAAACCCCTAGGAATTACACTAATTATATTAGTTATATTATTATTCTTTTAAATTAAATTATTATTATAATTACCTGCCTCTTTCTTATAAAGTATAATAGCTTGCTTTTCCCTAGGTTAAACCTTAGCTTATACTCCTTTAACTACTCCTTATATATTCTTTAGGCTCTTTTTAGTTATACTTTAGTCTTTTTTACTATTTTTTTATATACTATAATATTTATATTATTTAAGAACCTTAATATTAATATTAATTCTACTACTACTAGTCTTTAATATAATAATATAATATAAAGCAAAAAGAGAATAAGAGATACTAGTAACCCTTATAAAACCCCTATAGTAACTTAGATTTCCTTAGTAATATGCCTATTAAACACTAGTTATGCTCTTCTTTTTAATATAAAACCCTATGCCTATCTAGCTATTTACCCTAGTAGTTTTAACTTTTTTATAGTGCAGATTAGCTGTTTATAGCTAATAGTATTAAATACCCTAGTAATATTTAGCTATAATAATAATACTATTCCCTAGTAATACTATGCTATTTTTATAATTTCTTTTAGTATGCTTAGTACTACCTCTATTAACCTACTAGCCTTATTATCTATTTTTATATTTAATAGTATATAGCCTTTTTTTACTATAATAGTAATCCTCCTTATAATAGCTCTTTTAATTACTTTTCTTAGTATATTTAATAATAATATTAGCCTCTACCCCCTTAGTCTGCTTAACTCCTTAGGGGTTTTTTTAGGTTTATATAGAACTACTACCTTTACTTACTAAAAGAAGGCCAGGTAGTATTCTAAACTATAGTATGCATTAATAAGACATATTAAACATAATACTAAGGCTGCTTTATATAGCTTAAGGAAACCTATTAGTAGCTTATCTAGCCTTAAGGCTTTCTAACTTACTATATTCTTTATAACTTCTTTAATTTCTTTCTTTATAAATATAAAAACTACTTAATTATTACTATAATATCTTATCTCTACCTTTATCTTTAAACCTAAAGCCCTAGCTATAAATAAAGGAAAAAACCTCTTTATAAATGCCTTTATCTTACCCTTATATATAACTTTTACTATCTCCTCCCTGCTATTATCCCCTAGCTAAATTAGTAGTAAGACTTATTATATCTTAAAAGAAAGTCTACTTTATAACCAGGCCTAATGCTTTAGGGTCTAAAGGCTTCTTTTTAATCTAAATAACTTCTAACTACTTATTACTAACTATTTCTCTTTTTCTTAAAGATAATATAATTCTATTTTTCTATTACTTCTATTAAGGCCTACTATGATTCCTATATCTATTATTACTACTACTACCTATTAGTATATCTTGCCTTTATTATTATATCTTTTACCCTTTTATTTTATTAGGGCTATAATTTATTATGCTCTTAAGGTTATTTAGGTGCTATTATATTAGCTATTTTTATAAGCTATTAGGTAAGCTATTATACATAATTATTAATTTCCTACTAGTTATATAGTAAAAGCTTTAATCCCTTTTTTCTAAGTCTATTTAAAGCCTTTGCTATAATAAGGTTCTTATTTACTATTCTCTAGCCCTAAACTAACCCTAAGCTATTGCTTAATTTCTTATTTATTTTAATGCTAATAAGCTAAGGTATATAGTTAGATTTAGTAATTTCTACTAGCCTAATAAATTTAATACTTATATTATAAGTAGTTTATATATAGTTAATAGTACTATTCTTATTATTATATTCTCTTCTTATTATTTCTCTAAATAGTATAATTAAGCTAAATTACTACCTTATTATAAATTCTAATATCTTATTATACCCTTGAGAGGTTTAGCTAAATCTATTTTATAAAAGGTAGTATTAGTTAAAGTCCCTTATAAATACACTTTAGCCCTTTACCTAAGTATTAGTAAAGTATTATAAAGGCATTTACTACTCCCTTTTATAAGCTAGGAAATAAATATTATATACCTTTACTTTATATAGCTTAATACTATACTAATTCTCCCTTTTCCTTATAGTTTAAAGGCCTATCTTAACCTTTTAATATATATAAATTACTATTTTTCTGCTATATATTACTAATATATAGTGCCCTTAAGATAAATTTAATAGTATACTATTATAATCTCCTGCTTTTTAAATAGTTATTACTTTAGGGCTAATACTATATCCTAATACTAAATATATTAAATTACTTTTCTTTTATATATTTTAGTATATAACCTTAATTATGTACTTTATTATATACTTTAAAGCACTTTAGTTAGGCTAGCTTTAGTATTATTTTGCCCTTTAGTTAGTTATAAAAAGGCTAATATTATACCTTCCTCTGCTAGTCTTTATTATTTTAATTATAGCTTATAGGTTTACCTTATAAATAAGCCCTTTAATTATATACTCTTTTCTCTTAGCTATTTCTTTATTAGTTCCTTAGTTTTTTTTCTATAATAACCTTTACTTATAGTAGCTATTATAACCTTTAACTAATAGCTATAGAAAAATAGTAGCTTTATAGTATAAGCTTTCCTAGCCTGCTATTATTTATTATTACTTATTAAATATAGCTAAGAATATATTAAATATACCCTTATATAATTTAGATATTTCTCTTATACCTTACTTATTAATATTAAGTAAGTTCTCTCTTTTTTAAAGTATTTTCTAGTAATATACCTATTATATCTTACTTTCTCTTTATAGTACCTAATAATATATTTAATCTTATAGTAGTTATAATATTACTTTAAGTAGATTATTTTATTATATAGCTTAGTATTAAAAATCTTTACTTAGTATATTATTCCCTTATAGTATAAGTAGTTTACTATCTTAGTACTTTTAAGACTAATTATTAATAATACCTTTATTATTATTCCCTTTAGCTTTTATATTATTATCTTTATTATATTTAAACTATTTTTCTTTTTAATATTCTTCCTTATATTTTTAGTTATAATGTAATTTATTAATTATATTAAAAATCCCTTAATAATTATATTAAATATCTTTTTATTTACTTTTACTTTAGGTTTAAAGGTAACTCTTACTTAGGCTATATTTTTCTTTTATTTCCTTTTTACTTTAGTAAATATAATAACTATATTTTTACTTTATAGTTAGTATATTATTATTACTTTCTTTATATTAATAGTATTATTTACTACCTTTATAATCTCTTTTAGTAATTTATTCCTAATTATATTACTAATAATATTTCTTTTTATTATTACTTTTTAGTAATAATAAGCTAGTATTACTATACTTTTTATTTAAGCTAAAAGGATTATTATATTTTACCTTATAACTTTATAAGCTATAATAGTTACTTAAGTTCTCTTAACTATTATTTTAATCCTAAGAATAGCCTTTATTACCTTTTTAACTACCTTTTTAACTATAGTTTTTATCTTATTATTTACTGCTTTTATAATTAAAGCTTATAGGCTTTTTATATTAATTCTTATTTAAGCTATCTTCTTACTTATATTTATAGTAATTTATATAAAAGATTTAATAAAAGCTTATACTTTTATTATTTTTACCTTTAAAATAACTTTTATTATTAATTTCTTTAGTAATTTTATTTTATTTTTTCATTTTTTTTATACTATTATTAATTTAAAATTCTCTTTTTAATATTATATTTCTTTCTAAGTAGTGCCTTATTTTTTATTAGTTATAGATTTATATAAAAATTTATTAATTATTATACCCTTTATATTGCTTACTTTTTTATATAATATACTATTACTAAGGGGGGTAATTAATAATAAGAAATCTAATTCTATGCTTCTTTTTTATTTTAGGCGTAATACTACGTCATATCCGCAGTGTCGGCGATTTCTTAATAAGCTTCAAAAATACACTTATATAATAAGAAAGAGTTAGTATATATTATAATCGGAATATTCGGCTTATTTAATCAATTAGTAATAATGCTTAATATTATACTTATTATATAAGTAATATTAACTCCTTAGACTATTCTGTATAGCTCTAATACTAAGGCGCTTCTTATAACTCTTTTAGATTTTATAAAGCTATAGGTTATAATATTACCTATAAGCGTAAATTCAGAGGTATTAATATTCTTCTTCTTATTACTAAGAATAATCACATAGCTAAGCTATAAGCTAAGGTCTTTATTATTTATAAAGAAGCCGTTAATAAAAACATAAAGAGAGGCTTTTTTTAGTAAGAAAGGTATGTAATAAAGTCCACAGCTTTAATTATTAATTTGCTATCTAAGCCTCTTATTAAGCTTTATTATATTATTAGGTTCTAGTTATTAGCTTTAGGCAGTAATAAAAAGATTATAAGAGGCTTTAGGTTAGCAAATAAGAGCAATATATGAACCTTAAGCTCTCTGCTTAATATATTAAGCTTAATTATCCTAGTTAACTTCTAATAGCTTCTTTTCTTATGCCTTTTACTATAAAAAGAAGGTACTATTATTAGCTTTGCTTAAAATACAGATATTAAACATTAATAGTATTAATTTCCCTAGGCATTGCTTTAGCTTTATAAGAAATCCGGCATTTTTTAACTTAACCTCTTTATAATTAAAGAATTTAGCATTACTAAGGCCTAACGTGTTATTAGTCTGCATTCTAATAAGTTTAAAATAAGAGCTTTTCTATAAAGAAATAAGAAGGTATAGGTTATATATAGAAGTAATTATCTAGAGTTTTTAATAATAATAATTAAAATACATTAACTACTAATATATATCTGCTTCTGTAATTCTATAAAGTAGCTTTATTATAACTATAATAATATCTAGCGGGTAAAGGTGTGTAATTTATGCTAGAAGCTTTATAAGAATTATATAATTAAGCTTTATCTATAACTGTATATATACTTAGGTAATATCCCTTAACTAAGCTATAATGCCTTTTTTTTTTAATAATAGAGTAAGAGCAATAATAAGCCTCTAACTAGCTCTTTAAATTATTAGGAACTATATAAGAATAACCTCTTTCTTATAGTCACTATATCCTTAAATAACATATTGTGATTTTTTATATAAGGAATTAGTTACTTTACCCTTAATCTTATATACTATTTATAAACTAAAGAGTCTCTTACTTTTATGCTTTTAAGGGTTAAATTGAATAAATTTAAATATATTTCTTACTAGCAGAGCATTAATCTTAGCCTTGTTAGAGAGTTTAAATAGTTCTCTAGGCATAGTTATCTTTCCTTATATATAGAGGTTAATTATAAGTTAAAAATTAGCCTTTTTTTTCTTTATAAGGAAAGCTTCTAGTTAAGGGTATTTCCAAGGTCTTCCACAGCCTCTTTATAGTAGATTTATAGGGTTATTAAGGAAAGTCTTATAAATAATTTTATTAATCTTAGTGTTTTCCTAGTTTAGGTTATTTAGGCTTAGGTCTTGCCCTTCTTAGGAAGTTAAAGCTATTTCTATATTTTCCTTATTTTAAGCTTAGTTATTCTTATAAAAAGTCTTTACTTTTAGTAAAGTAATATATGGTTTAATAACTATAAATTAAAACTTTATAAGGCTATAAGGCATTTTAATAATATAAGTCTCTCCTTTTATTAAAAAAAGCTTATATAGGCTAGTTTATTTACCTTTTTTATAATAAACTTATATATTAAAGTTTAAGGAAAGGTTATATATTAGTAGGGTTATTAGGCTATTTTAAGTATTAAGGGTATTATTAACTTAGCGCCTAGCAAGACTATGTCTTGCTTTATTTATTACATTTTAAAGTATTTTAGCTCTTTAGGTAATTATAAAGCTTAGGGAGGAATTATTTATTATCCTTAAATAGGTTCTAAAGACTAAAAGGGTAAGAATAAGGCTATTTAGGCTAGCAGAGTTATTAACTGCTTTAATAGCTATTTAAAGTATTTACTTTTTTAAGAGAAGACTATAAGCTTTAGTCTTAATAATATTATATGCTCTTTAAAGAGAGGTGTAATATTACTTAAGTTTTTTAATACTATTATATACCTTAACAGGGGCTTTATTAATATTAATTAATAATAGTTAAGCTAAATACCTAAATTTGCTAAAAGCAAAGTTTCTCCTAGTATTATAGACTATTTCGTTTAGGGGTTTAAGATATATATTAATTTAATATTTCTTAAGGGCGTTCTAGATATCTTAAGCTTTTTATTATTAGGGTCTAAAAAAGTAAGCAGCTTAAAATAAAGTTACTAAGTTAATAATATAAAGGATAGGCTTTTTATTAATTTATATAATATTAATAAGAACCTTATTGTTGGTAACGCTCAGGTTACAAGTATGCTGCAGTACAAATGTAAGGGGGGGGGTTCAATATTCAATTTATCTATATCTCTAAAAGAGGGGAAGAAGTAGGCTATAATGCGGAGGTATGGTGTTATAGCTACAGTACAGCCCCAGGTTATATAACCTACGGTCCAGCCAATCAGGGTGCGTGCATTCTGTATGTAACCCATAATTCCTAGTTAATATAGTGTATCCCTTCTATTATCTATATAAGCGATTCTAACACTTATAAATTCTCTCTTTATTAAAGAAAAAAAGGAATTACTCTGAAAAATGTATAAAACGCCCTAATAATTAGATATTAATAAACCGGCAATAAAGCGAAAAACATCCTCTAAATAAATAACTTTTATTAGTCCAGGCTGAATGGTTGTGGAGGTAAAGAGTGTTATAAGGGGGGGGGCTAAAGGGTGTAATTCCCGCGTTCAATCCTACTAAATTAGGCGCTTATAATCGCGTTTGAATTTATTGAATTTAAACTCTTTATCGGGCGCTTAATTTGTCGTTAGATTTAGTAAGAAATTAGAACTTTTTCATTCTTTAGCGGCTCTGGCAGCAGCTCTCACAGCAATTCTCGCGACAGGTCTTTTAACCTATCCTTCTATATGGATTTAGTCTTTATTCTTCGTTATAAAGGTCTTAAGAGCTTTATTTAGTAAAGCTTTTATTATTGTATTTACAGGATTATTATTACTATTAATCTAGCGTATCTTAGCTACTTTCCTCCTCTTATATAACTGCTATAAAGCTATAATACTAATTATTAGCCTCTTTTTCTTTATTATTCCTAGCTTAACAATATACTTATATAGTAAGAAAAAGTTAGTGTATATAATTATTAGGATTCTTAGCTTATTAATTTAGTTAGTAATAATATTTAGAGTAGTGCTTATTATATAGGCAATATTAACACCTTAAACTATCCTATATAGCTTAAAAGCTAAGGCACTCCTTATGACTCTCTTAGATTTAGTTAAGCTATATATTACGATATTTCCTCTAAGGGTGAATTTAGAGGTATTATTATCCTTCCTTTTATTACCTAGGATGATTACATAGCCTAGTTAAGAGCTAAGGTCTTTATTATTTGTAAAAGAACTATTAATAAAGATATAAAGAGCAGCGTTTTCTAGTAAGAGAGATATATATTAAAGTCCACAGTCTTAATTATTAATTTGCTATTAAAGTCTTTTATTAAGCCTTAAAACATTATCAGATCCTGGATATTAGACTTAGGCAGTAATAAAAAGATTATAAGATGCTTTAGGTTAACATATTAGAGCAATGTACGCTTCTTGTGCTTGCTGTTTAACATATTTCGCTCGGTCGGTCGGGTTATTAACTTATAATAGCTTCCTTCCTTATGCCTTTTATTATAAAAAGAAGGTATTATTGTTAACTTTACTTAAAATGCAACTATTAAACATTAATAGTGTTAAAATCGTTAACCTCTCTTTTAGCTTTACAAGAAATTTGGCGTTTTTTAACTTAACCTCTTTATAATTAAAAAACTTAATATCACTAAGTCCTAAGGTATTATCAGTCTGTATTCTAATGATTTTAAAACATAAGTTTTTACTAGAAAAAATAAGAAAATAAGGGTTATATATAGAGGTTATTATCTATAGTCTCTAACAATAATAATTAAAATACGTCGACTACTAATGTATACCAGCCTTTGCTATTCCGTATAGCGGCTTAATTACAACCATAATAACGTCTAGCGGGTAAAGGTGTGTAATTTATGCTAGAAGCTTTGTAAGAATTATGCAATTAAGCTTCGTCTGTAACTGTATATATGCTTAGGTAATATCCCTTAGCTAAACCATAATGCCTTCCTTTTTTAATAAGGGAGCAAGGATAATAATAAGCCTTTAACTAGCTCTTTAAATTATTAGGGATTACATAAGAATAACTTCTTTTCCTCAGTCGCTATAGCCTTAGATAACACATTATAACTTTTTATATAGGGAGTTAGTTACCTTGCCTTTAACTTCTCTTACTATCTGTAAGCTAAAGAGTCTTTTGCCTCAATGCCTTTATAGGTTAAATTTTATAAATTTAAATATATTCCTTACTAGTAAAGCATTAATCTATGCTTTATTAGAGAGTTTAAAAGGTTCTCTAGGTATATTGATTTTTCCTTACACATAAAGGTTAATTATAAGTTGAAAATCAGCCTTTTCTTTCTTAGTAAGAAAAGCCTCTGCTTAAGGGTGTTTCCGGGGTCTTCTACGTCCTCTTTATAGTAGAGTTATTAGGTTATTAAGGGGGTTTTTATAATTTTCATTACCTTAAACCAGGTCTTCCTTATAAACCAGGTCTTTCTTATAAGAAGATTCTACCTTTAGTAAGGTTATATATGGTTTAATAACTATAGACTAAAACTTTATAGGGCTATAAGGCATTTTAATAATATAAGTCTTTCCTTCTATTAAGAGAAGCTTATAAGGGCCAGTCCATCTGCCTTTTTTCTAATAAACTTATACATTAGAATTTAAAGAAAGAGTATATATAAGTAGGGTTATTAGGCCGTTACAGGTATTAAGAGCATTATGGACTTAGCGCCTTATAAGACTACGTCTTACTTTATCTATTGCTTTTTAAAGTACCTTAGCTCTTTAGGCAACCGTAAAGCTTAGGGGGGAATTATTTATTATCCTTAAATAGGTTCTAAAGACTAAAAGGGTAGGAATAAGACTATTTAGACTAGCAGAGTTATTAACTGCTTTAACAGCTATTTAAAGTATCTGCTCTTTTAAGAGAAGACTGTTAGCTTTGGTCTTAATAATATTATATGCTTTATAAAGAGGGGCATAATATTGCTTAAGTTTTCCGATACTATTATAAGCCTTAATAGGGACTTTATTAATATTAATTAACAATAGTTAAGCTAAATGCCTAAATTTACTAAAAGCAAAGTTTCTTCTGGCATCATGGACTATCTAGTCTAGGGGTCCAAGATATGTGTTAATTTAGCACTCTTTAAGGGCATTCTAGATATCTTAAGCTTTCTGTTATTAGGGTATAAAAAAGCAGGCAGCTTAAAATAATATTGCCGAATCTATAACGTATAGGACTGGCTTCTTGTTAATTTGCATAATATTAACAAGGACCTTGTAGTTAAATTTAATATTATCTTTAAGAGTGAATTTAAATCTACTTAGAGCTTTTACGTTTATCTGGCATTAATAGCAAGCATATATGATTTTCCCTATATTAGCCTTATTAAATTCTTTACTAGCCCTAGCAAGAAGGTTATTTAATCAGTTGATTAACAGATGACCAAATCGGCAATAAAGTTAACGGATTTTGGCTTTAAAAAGCATAAAGATAGCAGGTTCTTAAGAACTGGCTGTCTACTAAGGATATCCCTATTTCCTAATAATAGGTACCTTTTTATCTCCTTAGATTAAAAGATTCTTAAGATTATTAAGTTTAACACTTATTCTATCTATGTCTATAATAAAATATAAAAACAATGTGGCATTATTAAGCATATAAAAGGGTATTATGCTAAAGATTATCAGAAGCTTTAAAATACCAGTTAAAGTCACAGTACCGGCTTTAAAGGTAATAGTTCTTTAGTTAAAAGAATACTTAATTGTGAGGTTTTTTATGTTTTTCATTAGAGCGTTAACTTAGCCTTGGCTAGCAGTTGAAATTCCTAATGCTCCTGTATCCGTAAGTATACTGTAAAATATATCTGCTGTATATCTTATATTTATAAGATACACGTGTTATTAAGGTTATTCATTAGTATCATAGTTATAGGGGTCTTTAAGAAATAAGGTATGTTTAAAAGCATTATCCTATAAGAAGTTTATAGTTAATTAGGAAAAGAGTAGGGGATTCGGTGCTTATGTAAAGAATGCTATAAAGGAGAGAGTATTACAAGCCTCTTTATTATCTGGTTCCTCTTTTTTATTAGTAGTGAGGAAAGCAGCGTTCTAAGCGGCTTTTTTATGTTTATCCTTATTACTATTATTAGTAGCAGTAAGTTAGGCCATTTCGCCTTTATAGGCCTATAGGAATGCATAGTATTAGCATTTAGAGGGTGGTTTTTAGTGTTTTCTGTTATTCTACTAAGTTGCTTTTGCTTTCTTTTACTTAGAGGCAGGATGGTTAGTTAACTAGCATCCTTCTTTGTAGTAAATAAAGCATTTCTTTAAGCTTGCTCTAGCTCAAGGTTTTTTACAATATATAGCTTATAAATAGTATTAGTTTATAAACATTACTATATTAGTGTTTTAGTCTGTGGACCAGGCGATAAGGGCATTTGGATTATTGTTAGTAGTTATTAGTAACTGACTCGTAGAGGTTAGTGGTATATCCATTGCTAAGAGGCAATTTTGAAGATTACTAACAAATCCTTTAAAGGTTGGCATATTCCTGAATTTAGTATTATAGAAATCGTTGTTATTTTCTATTGCTTATTGTACTTAATGAAGAAGAATTATATCTTATTTAAGAGGGTTATAAAGGCCATTAAATATCTTTGTAAGTTAGTTAAGAAGGATTTCTAAGCATTCTAACTTATTCTTTATTAGATATTCTATAATAATATAGTGAAGGCATAGATCGGCAAATTATGTTTTATAAAAGCTCTTATTCTTAGGTGTTTTAAAGTGATTCCTAATGTTCTAAGTCATCTCCTTAAATGGGATTGTCTTTACTCTAAAGTATTTAAGGAAGTATATATAGGCTTTACCTTAAAGCATAATAAGGAAGGCTTTTAGGTAAAGTAAGGGGGAAACTCCTGCTTAAGAATATTTCTCTTTAAAATATAATAACTTCTTATTAATAAAGTCATACACTTCTCCAGAATATTATTCTTTTTTCTAGTAAAGTCTCTTAAGAGTATTGAGGGCTTTTTAATTACTATTAAAAAGTGTTCTAGTTAGGGTTTATGGTTCTGGTTAAGTGTCTTCAGTTAAATGAAAATCTTCAATATTATTATAATCCTTGTCATTAGAAAATTCTAGTTGTTGAGTTTCTTTTCCTTTCCTAGTTGCTTTTTCTGGTAAAGGTTTGTATTTTATATTAGGGTTAATGTTTAAGATATTAATAAGATCTTTAGAGACATTTGATCTTAATCCTCTGGCTGTTTTAACACCATTATTATTAAGGTAATTACAAAGGGTATACTTAAGGTTGTTATTAATTTTATTAAAAGTATCCTTTATTTAATTTTCATAATCTTGCTAGAAGTTAATAAGGAGATTATGCCCTTTTCCTTTGTTAAGAATATAGTAGTTAATCGTATATATAATACGGTTATTAATCTGTTGGTTAGTAGCTATATTAACATTAATATTATTAACTAACTTAGTTTAATTAAAGAATAGAATTAGACAGTGCTTGTAAAGTTTTTAGGGTAGAGTACTCTTTAGAAGTTCTCTTCTATAAACATCCTTTTAGAGCTGTTTATTAAAATCATCTATTTTTCCTTAGCTTAAAGACATTTTAGTGTTTTAGGCTTTATGTTTAGTACTAATTAAAGCGGTTAGCGTTAGTTGATTCTCCGTGAATAATAGTGAAGATCTAGTTTTAATTATAGACAAGTAATAGTTAATAATAAGGGAGAAGATCCATAAGAAATAAGTCTTCTTATAATTGTAAACGATTTAACAGTTAACAATTAAAGAAATAATCCTTTAGTTAGTATAACATTAGAATTTCTTATAGTTATGTAAGTAAAAGCGTTTAGACGAGTCTCTTCTAGGTATAACCTAGCAAATCTATAGTTATTAGCAACTACTAATCAGTATTAGTAACGCTTAGGTTATAAGTATACTGCAGCACAAATATAGGGGGGGGGTTCAATATTTAATTTATCTATATCTCTAAAAGAGGGGAAGAAGCAGGCTATAATACAGAGGTATAGTATTATAGCCACAGTATAGCCCCAGGTTACATGACCTATAGTCTAGCCAATCAGGGTGCGTGCATTCTATATACAACCCACAATTCCTGGTTAATGCGGCGTATTCCTTCCATCATCCATACGAGCGATTCCGACACTTATAGTCAAATTTAAGATTATCTTTAAGGGTAAACTTAAATCTACTAAAAGCCTTAGTATTTATCTGGCATTAGTAATAGGCATATATAATCTTTTTTATATTAGCTTTGTTAAAATCTTTACTAGCTTTAGTAAGAAGGTTGTGTAGTTAGTTAATTAAAGGGTAGCTAAATTAATAATAAAGTTAGTAAATTTCTGCTTTTAAGAGTATAAAGATAGTAGGTATTTAGGAACTAATTATTTACTAAGAATATCCTTATTTCTAAATAATAGGTACTTTTTTTTCTCCTTAAATAAAAAGGTTCTTAAGATTATTAAGCTTAATACTTATTTTATTTATATTTATAATAAAATATAAAAAAGGCATAGCACTATTAAGAATATAAAAAGAAATTATACTAAATATTATAAGAAGCTTTAAAATGCCATTTAAGGTCGCACTTTTAGCACTAAAGTTAATAGTTCTTGTTGGAATCGCTCGTCTTGAGGATGGAAGGGATACACAATAGTAACCGGGAATTATAGGTCATACATATAATGCACATGCCCTAATTAGCTGAATTACTATGTTATGTAACCTAGGGCAGTACTATAGCTATAACACTACACTTCTGCATTGTCCCCCTCTTTTCCCTTTAAATAAAAATAAGAATATAGAAATTAAACCTTTGTTACCCCCTGTTATTGCTACAGCAATCACACCCTGTGAAACCAGCACTAATTAGTGGTTGTTATAACCACAGATTAGCTAGGGATTAACAGAAGAGACAAACTTTTAATATAACGCACTTATTCACTTAATTACGCAGAATCCGTTGTTTTTACTACTTAAAAGTAACTTTTTCTATTATTGTTAACTTTTACTACTTATTTATAATTATTAAGAAAGTTTTTTTATAGAATTTACCCCTTATTGTTAACTTACTACTAGTTTACGATTAAAGTATCTTCTTTGCTGTTTATTACGGAGAAAACACTAAAAATGGCTTTAACTTCTACTACTAGAGCTAACTAACCTATTTAAGACTTCCTTCCTATAAAACTCTAAAAGTATTCTAACTACTTTACAGAGAAATAGGCTAAAGCTAATGAATAAATTAACCCTAAAAAAGGTATAACTTCCGAACTTTATAACAAATTTACCTACTATGTTAACTAGTATGAATCTAGTAACTAGTAAGGTACTAGGTTTCTATTTATATACTAAGAAGACTTTAAAGAATAAAATGCTAATATTTTCAAGAAGATTACCCCTAAGGTCCGACAAGTACTTCGAGATATTCTTTAAGATTAAGGAATTAATACGCAAGAAGGATTACAAAGACTAATTAACCATATACTCGCTAATTTAGTTAGTATGAATAATTCTATTTTCTTTCCTAATAAAAAGCTTTTAACAGGAAATAACACCATTAATATATTAATATTAATAATAACCTTACCTCCCCCTAACCCTCCTAACCCTCCTACTAAAGAAATAATAATAAAAATAACAATTCCCTCTCCCCTAGAATAATAAACTATATTAAAGAAAATTACTAATATAGACTAAAAAGCCTTAAACTCTCTTACTAGAGTTTATAATAAGGAAAACAAGTATTTTAAAGCACTTTTTAACTTTATATATCCTAAAGTCCTAATCTTTAAGGATATTTATATAATATAAGGAATTTCGCCTAAGTTATACCTGTTTGCATTATTAATAATACTTATAGGCAATGCTTATAAGTATTACCTTAAGAAATTTAGTAAAAGACTTATTTTATTTAACATAATAACTAAGCAAATAAAGGAAAACTTTAAGACTAAAGAAAATTAAAAATTCTACTAAACACAATTCTAAGAGATAAAGTTTTATTACGTTATAGCTAAAAATCTAATAAAAACTAAACTTAAATGTTTGGAATTAATGATTTAACAGCTCTTAGACCTATTTAATAGTCTTTACTCCCCTTTTAAGAAAGATATAATCCTTAGGCACTAACTAGAAATATCTGTTTAAGATAGCCCTGAATTCAACTAAATAACCTACGTCTAAACCAATACCTATAAAGGCATAGTTAGTAATATTTACTGCTACCTTATAATAAAAGATATAATAAAACCTGTTTTAAAATCATTTACAAGCTAATGGATTATAAGAGAAAGTAAGTATCAACCTTAAAATACTACCCCGAGCACTAACATAGTCTTATTTACTAACTAATAATATTTATAAGCTTTCTAACCTTAAAATAAAGCTAGATCTAAGAAATGCTTTATTTATTATAAAGAAGGATATTAGTTAACTAATTATCCTATCTTTAAATAAAAGAAAGTAAAAGAAACTTAGTAGAGCAACTAAAGGCATAAATCCCCTCCTTCTGAACGCTAATTTCATGCATTCTTATAAGCATTTAAAGGTAAAGACAAAGAGTTATTACCCCTGGACAGTAGGGATAAGAATAAACATAAAAAGGCTGCCTAGAACGCAGCATTTATTATATCTAAAGAAGAAAAGGCATAAAGCAATAGAGAAGCACAAGAAACCCTTACGTTTATAACTTTCTTTACGTAAGTACCTAATCCTCCTCTCTTTTCTGCCTTAACTGTAAATTTCCTATAAGATAACGCCTTTAAACACACATTATTTATTAAAGACCCTTATAACTATAATACTAATAAAACCGTACAAAAGCAGGTATTTCTTATGGATTTACAATATACCACAGAAACGTTTTATAGTATCCTACTAGATACTAAAGCAGCCGGAATTTCAACTACTGGCCAAGGTTAAGTCAAAGCCTTAATATGCCTTATAACAGACCTTATAATTAAGCCTTCTTTTAGCCAGATAACTATTAACTTTAGTGCCGGAAGTGTAACCTTAAATAGCATTTTAAAGCTTCCTATAATCTTTAGTATAATTTCTTTTTATGTTCTTAATAATGCTATGCCTTTCCTATATTTTATTATAAATATAAATAGAATAGGTATTAAGCTTAATAATCTTAAGAACCTCCTTATTTAAGGAGAAAAAAAAGTACCTATTATTAGAAAATAGGGATATCCTTAGTAAATAATTAGTTCCTAAGAACCTGCCGTCTTTATACTCTTAAAAGCCGAAATTTACCAACTTTATTATTAATTTAGCCACCCTTTAATCAACCAACTATACAACCTTCTTACTAAGGCCGGTAAAGATTTTAACAGAGGTAACATAGGAAGGGTCACGCATGCCTACTACTAATGTTAGATGAACGCTAAGGCTCTTAGTAGATTTAAGTTTACCCTTAAAGATGATCTTAAATTTAATTATAAGGTCCTTATTAATATTATATAAATTAATAAAAAGCCTGTCCTTTATGTTATTAACTCAGCAACTTCATTTTAAGCTGCTTGCTTTCTTAGACCCTAATAATAAAAAGCTTAAGATATCTAGAATACCCTTAAGGAATATTAGATTAACACATATCTTAGTCCCCTAGACTAGATAGTCCATAATACTAGAAGAAACTTTGCTTTTAGTAAATTTAGGCATTTAGCTTAACTATTATTAATTAACATTAATAAAGTCCCCGTTAAAGCATATAATAACATCAGAAAACTTATACGATATTACGCCCCTCTTTAAAGAGCATATAATATTATTAAGACTAAAGCTTATGGTTTTCTCTTAAAAGAACAGATGCTTTAGATAGCTGTTAAAGCAGTTAATAACTCTGCTAGCCTAAATAGCCTTATCCTAACCCTCTTAGTCTTTAGAATATATCTAAGGATAATAAACAACTCTCCCCTAAGCCTTATAGTTACTTAGAAAGCTAAGATGCTTTAAAAAGCAATAAATAAAGCAAGGCGCAGTCTTATAAGGCATTAAGTTAATAATGCCCTTAATACTTAAAATGGCCTAATAACCCTACTAATATATAATCTTCCCTTAAACTCTGATGTATAAGTTTATTATAAGAAAGGTAAATAGACTGGCCTATATAAGCTTTTTTTAATAGAAGGAGAGACTTGTATTATTAAGATACCTTATAGCCCTATAAAGTTTTAATCTATAGTTATTAAGCCATATATTACTTCGCCAGAAGCAGAGACTTTTTATAAGAATAACTAAGCTTAAAATAAGGAAGCTATAGGAATATCTTTAACTTCCTAAAAAGGGCAAGGCCTATGCCTAAACAATCTAGACCAGGAAAACGCTAAGATTAATAAAATTATTTACAAGACTTCCCCTAACAAAATTGTTTACAAGACTTCCCCTAATGAAATTGTTTATAAGACTCTCCCTAATAACCCTATAAATCCAACATAAAGAGGCTGTAGAAGACCTTGGAAATACCCTTAACTAGAAGCTTTCCTTATAGAGAAAGAAAAGGCAGATTTTTAACTTATAATTAACCTTTATACGCAAGAAAAAATAACTATGCCTGGAGAACTATTTGAACTCTCTAACAAGGCTAAGATTAATACTCTACTAGCGAGAAATGTGTTTAAATTTGTTTAATTTAACCCTTAAAAGCATGGAAATAAGAGACTTTTTAGTTTATAAATAGTGCGTAAGGTTAAGGGTAAAGCAACTAATTCCTTATATAAAAAATCGCGATATGTTATTTAAGGCTATAGTAACCATAGGAAAGAGGTTATCCTTATGCAGTCCCTAATGATTTAAAGAGCTAGCCAGAGGCTTATCGTTGCTCTTGCTTTATTATTAAAAAGAAAATGCATTATGGCTTAGTTAAGGGATATTACCTAAGCATATATGCAGTTACAGATAAAGCTTAATTATATAATCCTTGCAAAGCTTCTAGCACAGATTACATACCTTTACCCGCTAGATGTTATTATAGTTATAATAAAGCTGCTTTACAGAATCGCAAAAGCAGGCACATATTAGTAGTTAATGTATTTTAATTATTATTATTAAAAGCTTTAGATAATTACTTCTACCTACAACCTATATCTACTTATTTCTTTAAAGGAAAGCCCTTGTTTTAGACTTATTAAAATGCAGACTAATAATACATTAGGCCTTAGTAATACTAAATTCTTTAATTATAAAGAAGTTAAGTTAAAAAATGCCAGATTTCTTGTAAAGCTAAAGCAATGCCTAGAGAAATCGATACCGTTGATGTTTAATGGTTGTATTTTAAGCAAAACTGATAATAATACCTTCTTCCTATAATAAAAGGCATAAGGAAAGAAGTTATTAGAAGTTAACTAGGATAATTAAGCTTAATATATTAAGCAGAGGGCTTAAGGTATATATATTGCTCTTATCTGCCAACCTAAAGCCTCTTATAATCTTTTTATTACTACTTAAAGTTAATAACTAGAACCTAATAATATAATAAAGCTTAATAAGAGGCTTAAGTGGCAAATTAACAATCAGACTCGTAGACTTTGCTATATGCCTTTCTTACTAAAAAATGCCTTCCTTTATGTTTTTATTAATAGCTCCTTTACTAATAATAAAGACCTTAGCTTATAACTTAGCTATGTAATTATTCTTAGCAATAAGGAAAAGAACATTAATGCCTCTAAATTCACGCTTATAGGCAATATCATAACCTATAGCTTTATAAAATCTAAAAGAGTTATGAGAAGCACCTTAGCATTAGAGCTATATAGAATGGTCTAAGGAGTTAATATTGCTTATGTAATAAGTATAACTTTAAGGATTATTACTAATTAATTAAATAAGCTAAACATCCTAATCGTAATATGCACTGACTCTTTTTTATTATATAAGTATATTATTAAATTAGGTACTATAAAGGAGAAAAGGCTTATAATTAATATTATAGCACTATAATAGTTATATAAGTAAAGGGAAATCACGGAAATCCAATAGATAAATATCTATGATAACCTTGCTAATGTAATAATAAAGGCTTCCCTAAATAAAAGCCTTAAGACCTTTATAACTAAGAATAAGGCTTGGATTTAAGTGGAAGGTTAGGTAAAGAGACTGGTATTAAGCGTTAAAGCTAAAGCTGCTTAAGTGCATAATAAAGAGTTTAAATATAATAAATCTAAATGTAATTGATTAAGGGACTTTAAGGATGCTCTAGACTAGGGAAAAGTTATTTATTTAGGTAATATTTCTTATGTATTGTGATGTTATTAATTTTTGCTTATTTGTTAATTTTTATGGATTTTTTACGTGTTTTAGAGCGATTTCTCTTTTTTAATAAAGAGAGAGTTTTTAAGTGTTGGAATTGCTTGTCTTAAGGATGGAAGGGATACATAATAGTAACCGGGAATTATGGGTTATATGCACGATATACATGCCCTAATTGGCTGGATTACTATGTTATGTAACCTAGGGTAGTACTGTGGCTACAACACCACACTTCTGCATTATCCCCCTTTTTTCCCTTTAGATAATTACAACCAAGAACCATATAGAAATCAGACCTTTGTTACCCCCCCCACGTTATTGCTGCAGCAAACGTACCCTGTGAAACCATCAATAAGCTATAGGTTACTAAAGAGAATAAGTAGTTAATAGTATTTTAAATATAATTTAAACTCTTTAAGTAGCTAGTTTGCCCTTTTAATTTAGTAAAGGCACCTACTACTTTTTAATAATATATTAATAATACCTTAGGAAATATATTAAGAGACTTTATAATAGCTTATTTAAATAATATCCTTATTTATATTAAAAGCTCTAAGAAAGACTATATAATAAAAGTATAAAAGGTCTTATAATAACTAAAATATACTAGGCTATACTTAGATATTAATAAGTATATATTTATAGTTATAAAGGTAAAGTACCTAGAATTTATTATAAAAGCTAAAAAGGCTATCTACTTTAACCTAAAAAAAATTATAGTTATTTAAGATTAAAAGTCCTTTTAAATAGTTTATAGGGTATAAAGCTTCTTAAGCTTTATAAATTTTTATTAAGAGTTTATTAATAACTTCTTAAACCTTATAGGCCCTTTAACTAACCTTACTAAAAAGGCTACTAGGTTTTACTAGTCTTTAAAATATAAAAGGTATTTTAGGTGCTTAAAGCTGCTTTTATTTTATTTTTAATCCTTATATAATGAGATTTTAACTTAAAGATATAAGTAAAGGCTAATTCTTTTAATAAAACTATAAGTAAATACCTTTTTTAATATAATTTAAAGGGAATATAAAGGCTAGTAGTATACTACTTAGTATAGCTAACAGCTATATAGTAAAATTATATAATTTATAATAAGAAGCTCTTTAGTATTATTTCCTGCTTAAAAGTATAATTAGCTAAACTAAAAAGCATAGCTTAGCTATTTATAATTCTTATAAATTATAAAAACCTAGAGTATTTTATAGCCCCTTAGAAGATATTTAAAAGATAAGTAAAATAAGCAAAAATATTATCCCTTTTTAACTATTACTTATACTATTACCTAGGTATATAGGTAGGTTGTTTAGATATTTTATTTTAATTAGACTAAGATTAGAAAAAAGGGGAATAGCTAGTAAGTTATATATTTTACTTAATTTAAGGGATATTAGAAATAGTTTAAGAGTTAGAAGCTAATAGTATAAACCTAGTTAGGGTATAAATAATAAGTAAACTAAAGAAGGGTAATAATTAAGATAAGAATAATCTAGATAATTTAAATATAATAATAGGTTTTAGTTTAGAGATTTTAAGTCCTTTTTTACTAGGCTTTAATTTATTTTAAGATAAATAGCTTTAGAATTTATAGAACTAAGGGGTTACTAAGGATAGTTTATACTAAATTTAATTAAAAGTAATACTAATAGTAAAGCAAAAGTTTCCTATATTTATAGAAACCTAGTTATAAATAGCAGACTATACTTTAAATATATAAGGAATGCTATAATTTTAGGAATAGCTTTAAGTACCTTATTATAAGCCTTTTACTATCTTACTTATATAATAGGTTTATAACTTACTTATATTAGGCTACTTAGGGCAAAATACTACTTTTTAAGTATTATATAGGGATTACTACTAAAATAGAATATTAAAAAATAGAATATAGTATATATAAAACTATTATTACTTTAGTAGGTAAAAGAGCTAATAACTTTATTAAGGTTTATTAAAGCTTATACTAGCTATAGACTATTACTAGTTATAAATCTTAGTAGATTTTATAATAAAACTTCTAATATATAATAAGGCATTACTATGCTTTTTAATAGTTATTATAAACTATCTCTTAAAGTATATATAACTAAAGGTAATAATAAGTATAATAGCTAAAGTATATATAAAATGGTTTAAACATTACTAGTAGTGTTTTTATGGATTTCCTTATTAGATTTTTTTAAACTATAGTCTAGACTAGCTTAGTTGCTTTTAAACTATACTTTATAAGCAGGTAGGTATTAAGTAACTATTATTTATATCTTATTATCCTTAAATAGATAGTAATATAAAACAGGTAAACTAAAAGGTATAAGTAGTTTTATAAGTACTTATTGCCTTTTTATAGTATAATTAGGCTAACTATTTACTAGCTTACTAAATAGCACTTAATAACTAGATTTCTATAGTAACTAGTATAAGTACAAACTAGGTGCTAAAAGGCTTTAATATTAAATTAGTTTAGTATATACTAAATAAGACTAAAAGCCTAACCTTACTTAAGGAAAAAGCTATATTATTTTTAGAATATATTTAGGAAGGAATAATAATAGTATAAGCTATAATTAATTTTATATAATAATATTAGCAGAATATAGTAAATATTTTCTAGTGTTTAGTAAAATATTACTAGATAAGGGATTTTATATAATTAAATCTTTATTATATAAAGATAAACTATTCTAGCTAAAAACTTAACTAGGTAAAAGCAAAATATAAGGTCTTGTGATGGATTCGAGCTTGAAGCTCAGATCTATACAGCCGGAAAGCAGAGGGCTTTATATAAGCAATATGCAAGCAGCTCAGGCCCTAGTTATATATATAACTATAAAGAAAGGGTTACTAAAAGTAAATAAATCTTTTTCTTTTATTTCTCTTTATAAATAATATTCTTATTTAAGTTACTAGCTTTATAGTTATATTTTAGTAAGATTATAACATATATTATTTATCCTTTTTATTATCTACCCTAGAAACCTTAATAAATATAATATAAAGGTTATACCTATAATAGATAGGATAATAATAAATGCAATATAATATAATACTATAGCTAACCTAGCTAAGACTAGTGCTATATAAGAGCTACTATACCTTTAAAGTATAATAATAGCACAGGAAATAATAAATAAGAATATAGTAAGTAAAATTACTAAGCTAAAATAATAGCTATAAATAGCATTTACTTTAGCTACATCTTTTAATACTAATATAGGCATTTTAGGCATAGGCAGACAGTAAGTAGCCTTAATAAAAGTAAAACTAAAGAGAAAACCTATTAATATAAGTAACCCTTATAAGGGAAACTAAATTAAATATTTAGTATAAAAGAGCCTTTTAGCTTATAAACTTAAGGCAAATAGCGCCTTTATTAGGAATAATTAAAATAAATAGTGTTTTATTTACTAATACTTATTAACTTAGGTTTAGGCTTAGGTTTTACCTTTTTTTAAAATAAGAGAATTTATTAATTATACTTTAAAGAAGTTCTTAATATATTTTAATACCTTATTCCTAAATTCTTATTAAGTAAAGCATATTATTATTAAACTAAATTAGATTAAATAATAACCTAAAGAAAAATTTAATAATTTTTTTATTTACTTTAAGTAAAAGCTAGTTTTAATAAGGGGATACTATTAAGCAAAATCTATTAAACTATTTAAACTATATATAGCTTTAAATAAGAAGATATAGGACTACTATATAGGATATAATATCCTTTATATAAACTACTTTTAAGTAGTAAAAAGGTTATAAAATATTACTCTTAATCTTAAATCTTATAAGATAGAAGAATTCTTAAAGGCTTAATACTATATAATAACTAAATCCCCTTTAGCTATATCTTAAAATAGGGAAGGTAATATAAAGATAACAGGTATAAATATTATATTCTTCTCTAAGCAGTAAAAGATATATACTAAGTAGGTTTTAGCAGAGGAGATATAATTATATTATAATAATAAATAGTACTTATATTATAAAGTTACTAGATATTAATTAAAGGCATACTACTGTTACGTGGTGGTATCATCACGTTGTTAGTTGGAAGCAACCGTGGAGCTGTTATTAACGTTATTATAAAAGGGTTATTAAACATACCTATATATACTACTATTAAGTCATATAGTTAAGTGCATTCTGTGTAAGTTATTATTATTATTAAGTCTTACTAGCTATATAACAAATCCATCCTATATAAGTAGGGATCTAACATTATAGATTATCCTATAATAAGTGCCCCTCCCTTAAAGATAACCATCTTAGTTGTCCTCTAGATCCATTTAAGCTAGTATTAATAAAAAAAAACTTTTATTTGTAAAAGAAAGTAATTTAATTTGTAAAGTATCCTTCCTGTATTATTTTAGTTACATTTAATCTGCTAGAAACATTACTTAACAGCAGTAAACAAACTAACAATAACCACCTGTAAAATTTAAAGATAAATAAACATCTTAATTTAAGTAAAAATAAACTATAATAAAAGGAAATTTAATTTAAGTGGTATAAACCTATTAACTATAGTTAGATCTATTCTGGTTATATTTAGATATTTACTTCTTAAAGTCCTTATCTATATAAGCCTTATAATTTATACTATAGTCTGTTAATAAAGATATAAATTGCAGAATGTCTTTATTTACTTGTGTTATTATAGCTATAAGTAGCTTGTTAGAGAGTAACTATTATTGCTAGTAACCTCTGGTTATATGCTTTTAGAAATTACTATATTATAAGTAATTCTTTTATTTATAGTATTATAGTTATATTATAATAATGCTGCTAACTTAAGACTATAGTAATAACTTATGTAAGATAATAGAAAAGACTTAGGTTAAACTAAAAATAAAATATTATACCTCTAAAGACCTAGTAAACTAATAAAGGGAAGCTATATAAAGGGAAAAGAGTTAGGCTATAGGAAGAAAGGCTTTTCTCTTAGATATAAGAGAGATAGCCTATGCCCTTCCTTAAGGTATGTTAGATATCTTAAGTTATCCTCTGCTTTTAACCTTATATATAAAAGTTCTTTATGTATTTAAACCAGGTATATTAAAGGTGATTCTATAGGGTTATTAGGGCATTATTACTTTTAGGCAAAAGACGGCTACTAGCCATGCTATCTTATCCTTACTAGAGGTAAAATTTTCTTATGTTTAAGCTATATAACATAATAATTATAAGGAAAGTAATAGTCCTCTAAATATAACTTTTTCTATAATTAATCTATTTATTATAATGCCCTTTATAATACAGCTAAACTTTTAATTTAAGCTATATATTTTGTAATTAAGTAGTAATCTGCCTAGAGCTATACGATTTTTAGGGACTGCTTTTGATATTAGATAGCGTAATATATTAGCCAAAATTTTTAGTTTATATATTATTATATAAGGGTCTCTTATTTGTCTAATGTCTTAGCTAATTCTGCATTCTTAGTTATAGATTCTGTTATTATTTTCTACCTTTTTATAGTACTACTAATATTACGCTTATTTTTAAAAGGCGTCTTTTATTTTGCCTTTTTTAGTAATAACTTAGATAAGCTTGTGTTTAATGCTATTACTTTTATTACTCTTATAGCTAACCTTATTCTTTTACTAGCTAGTAAATTTATTTTAACTAGGCTAGTTAGCTTCTTGCCTTCTATAGGCAAGGTTATCTTTCTAGCTATAGATTCTAATAAGGGCGTTTAAGGAGTAGGCTTAATAGTCTTTATACTCCTAGTCTTATTTTTTAGTATTATAACTCTAGCTAAAGTTATTATAATTTGCTTATTAATAATCTTAAAACTAGCTTTTACTATACTAAATACCTTCTTATAGGCCTTAATATTCCCTTTAAGTATATTAGTTCTGTCTTTAAGTTTACTAAATTATTTATTAATAGCGTAGTTTATTAACCTTAACTTTATCTCTTTTAGGATAGTCTTTTTAGCTATTGCTTTACTTATTAGCTTAT
Source organism: Aciculosporium take MAFF-241224 (assembly GCA_000222935.2). Taxonomy (NCBI): domain Eukaryota; kingdom Fungi; phylum Ascomycota; class Sordariomycetes; order Hypocreales; family Clavicipitaceae; genus Aciculosporium; species Aciculosporium take. The sequence goes on from AFQZ01000287.1 coordinate 29,548, forward strand.
ATTATTTAGCTAAACCTTAGATTAGATTTCTTTAGTCTGCTAGTTCTTTCCTTAGTATATTAATATCCTATTAAGTGGGTATAGTTCTATGCTCTTTACTAGCATTAATAATTACCTATTAAAAGCCTATGCTTAAGAAATTAACCTATCTTATAGTAGCTAGGGCCCTAGCTATAAAGCTATTAATGCCTCCTAATTTGTTATAGTATCTAGCTATAAGCACTTCCTTTTTTAATAATAATCCTAGTTATTACTCTCTAAATCTAGCTTAGTTATTTATTTATCTATTATTAAGAAATTATACTACTGCTTACTTAATGCAAAGTTTAATATTCTAGATAACTAGGGTATTAGCTAGGCATTTAGTCTTCTTCTGCCTATTATTATCAGCTGCTAGAGTCAATTCCTTTATAAGAAAAATCTATTACACTACTTTAATTTATAGTGTATATATAGGGTTTATCTTTATAATAGAAAATCCATTTCTATTAATTTACACCCCCTAGGCTATAAAATCTTTAGAGTAGGTATAAATAGTATTTATTACGCTTTATATACTATTTCTAGCCTAGTGTTACTATATACTAAAAGGCTCTAGTCTTATATTTCCTCCTATAAATCATATTATCTCCTAGTGCTAATAGCATTTATTCATATGATTAAAACAGTAAATTAGCTTACTAAAGTCCAGTTCCTTTAATCTATTTTACATTTTTTATATAGTTATAAGAGGATCTTAACTTAAGCTGCTAATAAGGATCCCTTTAGTTATAAGGATATTAGTAATTATCTTGCCCTTTCTTATACTTTAAAGGTGCTTTACTACTATTTATTCTCTAATACTAAGCATTTTTTTAAATATATTAATATTAAAAATATTATTCTTATAGTTTATATTTGCTTTAAAGTCCTTATTCTTATCCTTAGCTATAGTCTTTATATAGTATTAATAGGTAGTTATTAGGTTAGTATATACCTTTTCTCTTTACTTATCTTCTTACTAAGCCTTAGCTATTTAGTTATAAAGAATAGAAATAGTATCCCTAGCTACTCTTACTTAGGTTTCTTTAAGAAATAGCTTTACTAACTTAGTTATTATTATTTGCTTTTCCTTATAAAATAGTAAAATCTTAACTAAAATATTAGGATTAAAATCCTTTATATAAAACTTAACCTTTATACCTCTTATAATATATATTAAAATTATCTAAGAGAGGGTAATAATAGTTAAAAAATAAAATAAAATAAAATAAAAACTTAAAGTATATAATAATTAAAAGCAAGAATAAAAGGTTAAAAAATAAAGAAAAACAGGAAATCTATTATATTAAAAGGTATAAATAAGAGGTTAAGTAAAAAGTAAAGTAAAATTATAAGTAGTATTATAGGAAAAATAGGGTTATATATTTCTAACTATAGTAATTATATAGGGTCCTATAAGATGTTAGATCCTGCTAACCTTAAGGCATTATTAGTACTCCTACCTTATAAGCCCCTTCTTTTTATACTCCTTATTTTAGTTAATTAAATGCTCCTTTAGATATTTATTTATTAACTTTAATATATTTACTTTTATCTTACTTTTATTAATTTACTAGTTATCTTTAGTAGTATATTCTTTCTATCTTATAAGGTAAGCTACCTTAAGGCTTTATTCCTTAGTATAGTAGATTTTTACCTTATATAAGATAATTTACTTAATCTTTTAATAATTAGCTTTGCTACTCCCTTTTAAATTAATTAATAAAAAGGGTGTTTTTTTTCTACTAAAGGAATCTTTACTTTAGTGTAGTTTTTATATATATATAATTAATACTACTAAATATACCCTTAAGTTTAATATAAATTTAAGTTAGTATAGTAAAGGATTTACCTTTTTAAGAACCTTATATAGTCCTGCTTTTTATAATAATTATTTTTTCTTTAGCTTTACTAGAAGCTAGTATTCTTTATATAGTTATAAGTATACTATATCTTTAATATTAATATCCACTAGGTTATATTAAGAATTATATCTAATTTTAAATAGGGCAGTAATAGTGGTTATTATAAGTTAAGCCTCTTTTTAATAAAGCTTATAAAGTGCTTTTAAGTTCTCTTCCCCTAGCTATAAGTTAGAAATTACTTGCTTTAAAAGAAGGTTAATAAGATCTAGTAGTTCAAGCCTATATAATAACTTATTAAGCAACTAGTTAATTGCTATAGCTATTATATTATTAAGATAATACTATAAAGCTAGAAGGATTAATACCTATAGTACTATTAGATTTATTATAATATAATAGTAAATAGCTATTATTATTGTCTAATTTTTCTGTTTAGCTGCTCTATTTATTTGCAGGTAATAGGCAGTTATTATTAGGAATTTAACTCCTAGCTTAGTAAATATTGCTTATTAAATCTTAGAAATAAATTTAGGGTTCTTATTATGAATTATTTACTATAGTAATCCTTAGTCTATAATATATAAAGCTTAAAGAAGTAGTTTTGCCTATATAAATACTAAATACATTATATTTCCTAGAATTAAGAGGGTTCTCTTACTAAATAAAAGGTTTACTAAGTAAAGGGAGTTATACTTTAAGTATCCTTTTATAGCTTATATAGTATTTACTAAGTTTACCTCTGGTATATTAGTAATAAAGTCCAGAGAAATTGTATAAAATAGCATTAGTTTTAACTATAAAGGTCTTATTTCTCTAATTGCTTTATCCCTTAAGATAGAGTTTTCCTAATAAGTTATATAATATACTATATACTCCTGGATTTACTTAGATATCTTTAGAAAATAAATGCTATATAAACCTTTTATTATTCTATTAATTCTAAAGTAGTAATAGTTATTATATATAGTTTATAGTATAGTTTTAATACAGCTGCTTAAAATATATAGTTATTTAAGCCCTTTTTTATCTTTATAATAAAGTAAGCCCTTATTCATAAGGTCCTAGCTATAAAGTGGAATTTGTAGTTAGTTCTGTTCTTACTTTAGCTGCTTTTACTAGAAATCCTTAATACTTTTAATTATCTAATAATATTATAGGTTAAATTTATACCCTACTAATATCTCCTTCTTTAATAAGTTATTTATTACAGCCATTATATAATAGTTCTAATAGAAATACATACAGGCGTCTAATTTATTATATATATTATAGTTTACTGCCTCTTAGTAGCTAACCTCTACTAAAAGTTATAATAAGGTATTAGGTATAATATTAAGGACTTCTAATATATAGGTTACTTATAATTTAAACTATAATAAATAATTCGCTACCTTAGCTAATTTTAGGTTAGCCTTGTTAAGGTTTATTATAGCTAAAGAGGTATATTTAATAATTCCTTTAGCAGGTATATAGTTAGTTAGGATATTAACTAGATAATAGTTAGATTAAGCTATTTTTTGTAATTTCTATATTGCCTAAGCAATTATAGCTACCTCTGCCTTAGTTAATCTATACTGCTTTTTAGCTATAAATATTAAATAAGAAAGAAAAAGAATTAAATAAAGTTTTATAGCTATAATATTCTTTTTAGGTATGCTTTTTCTATTCTACTCCTTATATAATTAAAAAGCATATAAACTAAAACCTTTCTTATAAGTATTAATCTTAAAGAATAATAGTTACTTTAGATTATAGTATTACAATAGCATTTTCTTATAAAGTATAGTTTTTAGTGCTTTAAAGGCTACTTTCTTATCTTTTATAAGGATAAAGGATTTTTCTTATACCTTTCTCTTTTATACTTACTTTAAAGCTCTTACTAGTAACTTATTATATTTATAGAGTTTATATATAAGTACTGTCTTTTAAGTCTATAATAATTAGATTTGTAAGTTAAACTAAGGGATTTCTGCTCTTATAAATCCTATTATACTAATAAAGGTTTCTAAGGTTAATAAGTTATAAGAAATTTCTATCTACTAAAACGACTTAATCCTATTGTTTATATTAATAATTCTATTAGTATTAACTATAAATCTAAGAAGTTAGATTAAATAGTATTTAATAAAAGACTTAGTTGCTATAATATATACCTTATTTTCCTCTAGGACTTTTAAAACTATCTTAAGATATTTAAAATAATCCTTAAGTGTATTAAAAAAGATAATAATATTATTGATATAAACACAAATAAAACTTCAGTATAGTCAGAAAATGTAATTTATAAATTATTATGCAAAAGCCAGTAAGTTCTTATACCCTATTAATGTAATTTACAACGCTTTTAGCCCTTTTTTGAAGATTACTACTATATGATTTTAGTGTTCCTCTTGTACTAAAAGCTAATAAAAAAAGCTTATTATATTAAAAATTAATTTCTACTCTTTACTATTAGTATTCTATATAATATTACCTTAATCTAGCAATAAATATATATCTAGTATAGTAATATTATTAAGAGGTTTAGTATCTATAATAACTTAACCTTTTTTTATCTTCTTTATATCTCTCTAAATAATAAAGCCAGAGTAGGCTATAAGTGCTAGCTTTATTAACTAAAACATCCTGCCTGCTAGGTATATAGCATTATAAACTTTAGCAAATTTCTCCTAGTCTTTATGCCTAAGAGGGTACTTTCTTACTAGCTTAACCTAATTCTACTAGCTATTAATAAAGTTAACTCTTATCTTGTTTTCTTTTAGTATTAGTATTACTTCTTTATTATAATAAATATTATACTTATTAGTTAAATCCTGTAACTTAGTAGCTGCTTTTAGATTAATATTAGTAATTTACACTTTAAACTTATTTTTAATAAAAGGTATATCCTCTAGGTAAGATACTTTATATAATAAAATACCTCTATTAATAACTTTAGGATCTAGATTATTATTAAACTTTTCTAGACTTTCTTCTGTCTTTTTTATCTTAATGTTTTTACTAAAAAATACTATATACTAATAGATGTCTAAAATAGTAAGGTTTAAATTAAGACTTATAGCTGCCTTAAGTTAACCTACTTTACTATTCTGCTTAATTTATATAGCCTTATTAGAGTTATTTACTACTAGCATTCTTTTCTTATTTCCCTAGTTAAGAATATTATCTAGGAAGATAAAATTAAAAGATATAATATAGTAAATACTAGTTTTTTCTCTACTAGGGAGATCCTTTTATATTACTAGTACTTAATATATTAAGTTTAGTAAAATTATAATATTATATACTATTATTACCTGTTAAGCTAGTATATAGTAAGCGTCTTAAAATATCTATCCTAGTACTATTATATTATATACTAACCTAAAAACTAACCTTAGATTAATGAAATTAATTTTTACTCTAAAACTATAAAGGAAACTTATACTAATTAATAATTTTAGTTTTAAATTTAGTATAATATTTATAGTTATTATAAAGTAACCTTAGATATTTTTTCCTCTTATAATTCCTAGAATATAAAAGTTAAAAGTAGCCCTTTTTATAATAATAAAGGCTAAAGCTACTCTTGTTACTAGTTTTAAATCTTACTTCTCCTACTTTATATTTATCTTATATTACTAAAGCCACTATTTATTAGCTAAAATTAATAATATTCCAGTGTTTATATAAATTATATAGTTAGGTCCTTTATTATAAAATTAAATTAGTATTTTAAGAAAGGTATTTATTTATTTCTTTCCCTTAATATTAGTCTCCTATAGTCTAGATATTACCTTAATTACCTAGTCTTCTTATAGACCTCTTATTAAAATTAGCTTATTTAAACTCTAAGTTATAGTATCTTATATAATATTAACTTTAGTTATAAAAGCTTTAATAATTTCTTTTTCTTCCTTAGGCTCTTCCTGCCTTTTTTTATTAGGATTCTTTATTTTACTAGTCTTTATAGTTAAAGAGGTAGGATTCTCCTAGTTTAAGTCTTCTTTCTCTGCTATATAAAAAGTACTAATAAAATTAGATTTAACCTCCCTTTTATTAAAGTTATAGTTAAACATTAGGTATGTTTTATTACCTTTTATAGTAAAGTATATATTTATAAAGTTAGACTTATTATATTTATTATTATTTAATAGACTTCCTTCCCTAGCTAAATAGTATCTAAAGTCTGCTAAATACTACTCTTACTTTTTAGTATTAGGATTATTATTTAAAATTATAACTTTATAAGGTTCCTAGTTTAAACACTTCTATTACTTAAATTATTTTAAGTAGAATTAATCCCCTTAATAAGGGTTTTATTGCTCTTTAAATTAATTCCCTTTTTAATTTTCTTTTTTTAAGGATCTTTCTTTTCCTTTATTATCTCCTTAAGATTTATTTTCTTAGCTATAGGCCCTACCTTCTTTAGTTTAAGGGTTTACTTTCTTTTTTATAGGGTTTTCTTTTTTAACTTCTAGTTAGTATAGTTTATTATTATTATACTACTAGGACCTTTAAGGTTAATTCTAGTCCTATTATAGTTTATTCTAATAAACCTATTCTTAGTACAGAACTAGTAGCCTTTTTTAGTCTCCCTAATTATAATCCCTTAGGCTGCTTAATCTCTTTTTAATATATATATAGTAGGGATATTATTATTAAAAGTAATCTTATTAAAAACAGTCTTCTCTCCTTTAGTTATAATTCTTATAATAGTAATTCTAATAAGCCTTTACTCTTTTACCCTTAGATTTATTTAAGTTTAAGGATTTATTATTATAAAAATAAGCTTTTATTATTTCTTTAGTCTTTTCCTAGTAATAGGATTTTTATTACTCCTTTATTTCTTAGTATAAATTATAGTGTTTTTTATCTACTATATTAAGGTATTTATTATGCTTTATGCCCTTAGTTAGATCTAGGTATAGCTTCTTTAGCTTAAGATATAATTTTATCCTAAAGTATATTAAAAGCTATAAATTTATTATCTCTTTATTTGCTTTAATATACTAAAAGATTTAAGCTATAAAGTCCTAAATAAAGACGCTATTTATAATATTTTTTTAAGTATACTTAGCTTACTTAAGCTTTATTATTATATCCTTTATTCTTATATAAAATTCTTCTTATACTACCTTAATAACACTATTAATACTAGTAAAAATCCATTCCTTTTTAGATTTATCTAAGTATTACTAGTACTAGGTTATTACTTCTCCTTAGAATAGTTACTAGATATTATAAAGTAATACCTCCTTCTGGTTTAATAGTACTCTAAATAGGTATTTTTTTATTGCTTAAATCTAAAGCTCTAGGTCTAAAAAAACAGTGGTTTTTCCTTTATATAAGATAAATTTATTATCTATATTTACTATATCTAGTTTTAGGTTTAGAAGTATTATATCCTAGATCTTCTAGGTTAAGCTTACTAACTCTTTCTCCTTAAGTGCCCTTTTAGGCTCTAAATCCTATTCTAAATTATATCCTAATTAGAAGGTATTTTATTCCTAGTATCCTAGTATTTAGCTTAGCTGGTTATTATAAGGCTTTTTAGTATAATAGTAACTATCTCTATAATTACCTACTTTATTACTAAAACTATTTACTTTATAGCTATATTTACTTCCTTATTATAGGAAAGTTAGAGGTAAATTTATATATTATCTTATATTACTATTTTTAAAAGGTTTTTTTATAAGTCTGTTACGTTATTATATAGGTAAATATAGTAATATTTAGGAGTATTAGTATTATTAAGTACTAATATAGTATATCTCCCTTTATTTATAACCTTTATACTCCTTAGAGTCTTATCTTTATTATTAGTATTTTATTATTAATAGGTTATAATTTTATATATTCTTTAACAGAAAACCTTATTAAAGTGCTAATATTATTACTTAAGAATTTAAAGAAGCGCCTTCTTATTTAACATTTAGTAAACTAAAGGTTAGTATATCCCTAAGGGAAAAACCTTATTAAGGTACTAATATTATTACCTAAGGATTTAATAAAATGCCTTCTTATTTAGTAGTTAGTTAATACTATAAAAATCCTGCTTATTATAAAGACTTATATCTTTTTATAAGGAAAAACTATTAAATATGGGTTAAAACTATATAAAGTAGGTTAAAAGAGGTCCTAGTATTATTATAATAACTTATATATTTAAACTCCTGTTATAATTTAGGTAAATTCTAATTATATAGTAAGAGGTTTATTACTTCTAGTTAGTATATTTTGCTAGTACTAGTATATCCTTATATAAACCCTATTACTTCTCTTAAGTTACTTATCTTAATTAAGTAGTCTTAAAACCTTATTAGCTTAGGTATTATAATTATTATTTTACCCCTTTATTAACTAGAATTCTAGCTAATTTGCTCTAGTAAGGTAGGTCTAGTCTGCTAAGGATTTAGTTACTAAGTTATATTAGCTTCTATTATTATTAGTTTAAATGGTTCTTATATAATTAGTGCTATGTTTAATTACTAGTCCTAGCAACCTGCTTATATTTAGTTTATAGAGGCTATTATAATTTAGTTTAACTCCCTTATTTATAAAGTAAGGCTAACTAAAGTATTTAAAATATTATCTTAGGTTTTTATTATCTATTATTAGAAGTCAGTTTCTATAGGGTAAGCAAGGTTTTCTTTAATTTATATTTATAACCTCTATATCTCCCTTATTACTTTATATACTTTCTTTTATATTTTAGCTACTTTCTTAATACTTTATAAGATTTTATAAGCTAAGGTATTACTAATAGTGTTCTTAGTATTAGGTTTTAGCTTATGCCCTACTATAATATTAAATAGTTCCTTAGTATCTATTAAATTCTAGTATACTTATCTTCTCTTACTAGTTTTAGGGAGTTATAGGTCCTTAGGAGATTATAACCTTTTAGCTAACTGCTTTTTCTCTCTTTTAAGCATAATAGGATTATTTATTATTAAAGGACCTTTTACCCCTTATATAGTCTTCTTTATTATCTTATTTAGGTTAATTAAATCTTTAGGTATAATAAACTATCCTATATAAGTTAATATAATAAGGTTCCCTGTTTTTTAATAGTCTTTATTATTTTAAAAGTCTAAATAAGTAAAAGACTTATAATAAACTAACTTATTACTTCCTACAGATTCTTTACTAAATACTAGATTCTGCTTTAGTAGTAATATAAGTTATATAATAATAGCTAGTTATTTTTATTATTTCTTACTAAATAAAGCTGTTTCTTATATTTTATTACCTCCTAAGGTCTCTTTAGGGTTATTATTTAGATTAGGACTAGAAACTATAGTTAGAAGGGTATTCCTAATACGTAATAGTTTTATAAGTTAAAAAGCCTTTAGTTCTTTAATAAGTATAATAATAAGTAAGGTTTCTAGCTCTTTAAGAGAAGTTATTATAGTTAAAGTCTTAGGTTTTATAAGAGGTATTGTCCTAGGTAGGGTAGTTTTAATTCTTAATAATATTACCTTAGGTTTAATTATTAATAGTTTAAAAAGCCCTTCTTTCTTAGCTTTTTTTAGTATTTATTATATTAAAATTAGTTTTTTCTTAAAGTATAAGGGATATATAAAAGCTAAGTTAACTAGTTATAGTAGTTTTATAGTTTAGTAAATCTTTTTATTATAAAATTTATAACTTCTTAAACAAGTAAGATCCTTAACCTTATTATTAATAGTTATTAGTCTTTCTTTAGAACTAAAAGGATTAGGATTTTACTTAAGGTATTTATAAAGATTATAAATATAATAAAGCTCTTCCTTAGTAATAGTTATAGTATATAGTTAGTAGTTATTTAATTTTTAGTACTAACTTATTAATTTAAATATAAGTTTTATTAAATCCTTCTTACCTCTTAGCTTATAGCCTTACTATAAGTAGTAAATTTAATGTTTTAGTATACTACCTTACTTATTAATAATAATAACCCTAACTCTTTAACTATTATAGCCTTACTAGTTAGAACCTAGTAATTTAGTAATTTAACTTAATATATCTTACTAACTAAAAGCAGTAAGTCCTTAATTTTTAGTTAAAACCTTATATAAAGGACATAAGTAATTACTATTAGTTATTATATAGTAGTATTATTACGTTATTAGTTAGAAGCAATTATAGAGCTGTTATTAATATTATTATAAAAGGGTTATTAAATGCACCTATATATACTACTATTAAGTTATATAGTTAAGTGTATTTTGTATAAGTTATTATTATTATTAAGTCTTACTAGCTATATAACAAATCTGTCCTATATAGGTGGGGATCTGACATCGCGGATTATCCCGTAATAACTACCTTCTTTTTATATATCCCCTAAAGACTAATATATATATAGTTAATATAACTATACTCTAAATTAAGTCTAAAGTTAAAAATAACTTAAAAAAAGATAGCTTTTAAGCTTAAGGCTTAGCAAGAGAAAGGAAAATAGTAGTTAGCTATTATAATTACTATAAAAGGTATATAAATAGATAAAAAAGAAAATAAACTCTAATCCTTTTTTACTACTAGTTTTATTTAATAAAATAGCCTTTACTAATATATAAGTAAATAGTAAGTAAAATAGCTATACTACTATAAGTAAATCTTTTATATAAAGTATAGGGTTTTTTATATTCCTATTAGCCTAACCTTGAATAATTTAAATAGTTATTTTTATTAAAAAGTAAGGCCAAAATAGCTACTATTAAGGCTTAACTATAATATTTAAGGTTACTTAGTTTACTACTAATATAAATAGCTAGAGTTTTCTAGTCTTAGTATATATAATCCTAGGCCTTACCTAGTTATATATCTTAGGAACCCTATAGTTAAAGCAATATAATATTATAATTTATATAGCCTAAGAGTTGCTTATAGTCTGATTATTAGGAAACTTTTAGGTATAAGTAATATCTACTAAGAAGGTAATAACTCTAATAATTATAATATTAGGCTCTATATATACTAAAATAGTATAATAAGCAGTAGTAAGAAAAGAAAAAAATATATAGTTTTTAGTTACTAACTTATAAAATATAACTATAATACTTAATATTATTATACCTAAACCAGACCTAGTTAGAACGCTTTTAGACTACTTACTGAAAGAGCTCTAGGAATTTAAAGACCTATTTAATAAGGAAAAGGCAAATATATTACTATTATATAAAGGGACTATAAACTATTATATTTATTTATTAAAAAACCCTAATAATATAAACCCTAAGCTTCCTTAGGCTTCTTTATATAATATACCTTAAGAGTAGCTCTTAGAGATATAAAAGCAAATTATAGATTTTATAAATAAAGGTTAAATATAAGCTAGCTCTTTATTAGCTAGGGCTTTAGTCTTGCTTATTAAAAAGGTAAAAGGGGGTTAGTAATTCTATATAAACTATTAAGCATTAAATAAAGTTATAGCCTAGGATAAGTACTCCCTTCTTTTAATTAAAAAAACCCTTTATTCTCTAGCTAAAGTAAGATACTTTACTAAGCTTAATATTTATATAGCCTTTTATAAGCTATAAGTTACTAAAAGGAATAAGTAATTAATAGTATTTTAAATATAATTTAAACTCTTTAAGTAGCTAGTTTGCCTTTTTAGTTTAGTAAAAGTGCTTATTACTTTTTAATAATATATTAATAATACTTTAAAGAATATATTAAGAGACTTTATAATAGCTTATTTAAATAATATTCTTATTTATACTAAAGGCTTTAAAAAAGACTATATAGTAAAAGTATAGGAGGTTTTATAATAACTAAAATATACTAGGCTATACTTAAATATTTATAAGTATATATTTATAATTATAAAGGTAAAGTATCTAGATTTCATTATAAAAGCTAGAAAGGCTATTTACCTTAATCTAAAGAAAATTATAGCTATTTAGAATTAAAAGTCCCCTTGAATAGTTTATAGGGTGTAAAGCTTTTTAGGCTTTATAAATTTTTATTAGGAATTTATTAATAACTTTTTAGACCTTATAAGCCCTTTAACTAACCTTACTAAGAAGGCTACTAGGTTTTACTAGACCCTAGAATATAAAAAGGCATTTTAGGCACTTAAAGCTACCTTTATTTTATTCTTAATCCTTATATAATAAGATTTTAACTTAAAAATATAAGTAAAGGCTAACTCCTTTAATAAAGCTATAGATAAATGCCTTTTTTAATATAATTTAAAGGAAGTATAAAGACTAGTAGTATATTACTTAGTATAGCTAATAGCTATATAGCGGAATTATATAATTTATAATAAGGAGCTCTTTAGTATTATTTCCTGTCAAAAGGCATAGTTAGCTAAGCTAAGGAGTATAGCCTAGCTATTTATAATTCTTATAAATTATAAGAATTTAAAGTATTTTATAGCCTTTTAGGAAATATCTAAAAGATAAGTAAAATAGGTGGAAATATTATCCCTTTTTAACTATTACTTATACTATTACCTAGGTATATAAGTAGGTTATTTAAATACTTTATTCTAATAGGACTAAGATTAAAGAAAAGAAAGATAGCTAGTAAGTTATATATTTTACTTAATTTAAGGGATATTAAAAATAGTTTAAGAGCTGGGAGCTAATACTATAAACCTAGTTAGGGTATAAATAACAGGCAAACCAGAAAAGAGTAATAACTAGGATAAAAATAACCTAAATAATTTAGATATAATAATAGGTTTTAATTTAGGTAAACCAGAGGATGGGGATAACTAGAATAAGAATAACCTAGATAATTTAAATATAATAATAGGCTTTAATTTAAAGGTTTTAAGTCCTCTTCTACTAGGCTTTAATTTATTTTAAAATAAATAGCTTTAGAATTTATAAGACTAAGGGGTTACTAAGGATAGTTTATATTAAATCTAACTAAAAGTAGTACTAATAGTAAAGCAAAAGTTTCCTATATTTATAAAAACCTAGTTATAAATAGCAGACTATACTTTAAATATATAATGTCGGAATCGCTCGTATGGATAATGGAAGGGATACGCCGCATTAACCAGGAATTATGGGTTGCATATAGAATGCATGCACCCTAATTAGCTGGATTATAGGTCATATAACCTAAGGGCTGTAACGTGGCTACAACACTATACCTCCACATTATAGCCTGCTTCTTCCCCTCTTTTACAGACATAAATGAATTAAATATTAAACCCCCCCCCCCCTTACATTTATGCTGTAGCATACTTGTAACCTGAGCGTTACTAACACTGATTAGTGGTTGCTAATAACTACAGATTTGCTAGGTTATACCTAGAAGAGACTTATCTAAACGCTTTTACTTATATAACTATAAGAAATTCTAATGTTATACTAACTAAAGGATTATTTCTTTAATCGTTAACTGTTAAATCGTTTATAATTATAAGAAGACTTATTTCTTATAGATCTTCTCCCTTATTATTAACTATTACTTATTTACAATTAAAACCAGATCTTTACTATTATTCACAGAGAACCAATGCCAACTGCTTTAATTAGTACTAAACATAAAGCCTAAAATACTAAAATGTCTTTAAGCTAAGGAAAAATAAATGATTTTAATAAATAACTCTAAAAGAATGTTTACAGAAGAGAACTTCTAAAGAGCACCCTTCCCTAAAAACTTTATAAGCACTATTTAATTTTATCCTTTAATTAGACTAAGTTAGTTAATAACATTAATGTCAATACAGCTACTGAATAATAAATTAATAACCATATTATATATATGATTAACTACTATATTCTTAACAAAGGAAAAGGGCGTAATCTCCTTATTAACTTCTAGCGAGATTATAAAAATTAGATAAAGGATACTTTTAATAAAATCAACAATAACCTTAAGTATACCCTTTGTAATTACCTTAATAACAATGGTGTTAAAACAGCCAGAGGATTAAGATTGAATATCTCTAAAGATCTTATTAATATCTTAAACATTAACCCTAACACAAAATATAAACCTTTACCAGAAAAAGCAACTAGGAAAGGAAAAGAGATTTAACGACTTAAACTTTCTAATAACAAGGACTCTAACAATAAAGATTTTTATTTAACTAAAGACCCTCCCCCAGAACTACAAACCCTGACCGGAACACTTTCTAATAGTAATTAAAAAGCCCTTAATACTCTTAAGAGACTTTACTAGAAAGAAGAATAATATTCTAAAGAAGTATACGACTTTATTAATAAGAAATTATTATATTTTAAAGAGAAATGTTCTTAAGCAGGAGTTTCCCCCTTACTTTACCTAAAAGCCTTCCCTATTATACTTTAAGGTAAAGCTTATATATACTTCCTTAAGTACTTTAGAGTAAAGATAATCCTATTTAAGGAGATAACTTAGAACATTAGGAATCACTTTAAAACACCTAAGAATAAAAGCTTCTATAAAACACAATTTACTAATTTATGCCTTTGCTATATTATTATAGAACATCTAATAAAGAATAAGTTAGAATACCTAGAAATCCTTCTTAACTAACTTATGAAGATATTTAATAGCCTTTATAACCCTCTTAAGCAAGATATAATTCTTCTTTATTAAGTATAATAAGTAATAGAAAACGACAATGATTTCTATAATACTAAATTCAGGAATGTGCCAACCTTTAAAGGATTTGTTAGTAATCTTCGAAATTGCCTCTTAGTAATGGATATACCACCAACCTCTATAAGTCAGTTACTAATAATAATCCGAATGCCCTTATCGCCTAGTCTACAGAGTAAAACACTGATATAATAATGTTTATAAACCAATGCTATTTACAAGCTATATATTATAAAAAACCTTAAGCCAGAGCGAGCTTAAAGAAATGCTTTATCTGCTGCAAAGAAGGATACTAGTCAACTAACCATCCTGCCTCTAAGCAGAAGAAAGCAAAAGCAACTTAGTGGAATAACAGAAAACACTAAAAACCACCCTTTAAACGCTAATACTATGCATTCCTATAGACCTATAAAGGCAAAATAGCCTAACTTACTGCTACTAATAATAGTAGTGAGGATAAATACAAAAAAGCCGCTTAGAATGCCGCTTTCCTTACTACTAATGAAAAAGAGAAACTAAATAATAAAGAGGCTTGTAATACTCTTTCCTTTATAGCATTCTTTACGCAAGCACTAAATCCCCTACTCTTTTCCTAATTAACCATAAACTTCTTATAAGATAATGCTTTTAAACATGCCTTATTTCTTAAAGACCCCTACAACTATAATACTAATGAATAACCTTAATAACACGTATATGTTATAGATACGAGATATATAGCGGATATATTTTACGGTATACTCCTGGATACAAAAGCATTAGGAATTTTAACTACTAGCCAAGGCTAAGTTAACGCTCTAATAAAAATTATAAAGAACCTTACAATTAAGCATTCTTTTAACTAAAGAACTATTACCTTTAAAGCCGGTACTATGACTTTAACTAGTATTTTAAAGCTTTTAATGATTTTTAGTATAATACCTTTTTATATGCTTAATAGTGCCATACTGTTTTTATATTCTATTACAGATATGGATAGAATAGGTATTAAACTTAATAATCTTAAGAATCTTTTAATCTAAGGAGATAAGAAGGTACCTATTATTAGGAAATAGGGATATCCTTAGTGGACAGCCAGTTCTTAAGAACCTGCTATCTTTATACTTTTTAAAATCAAAATCCATTAACTTTATTGCTAATTTAGTCATCTGTTGATTAACTAATTAAATAACCTTCTTACCAGGGCTAGTGAAGAATTTAATAAGGCTAATATAGGGAAAATCACACATGCTTACCATTAATACCAGATAAACGCAAAAGCTCTAAGTAGATTTAAATTCACTCTTAAAGACAATATTAAATTTAACTACGAGGTTCTTATTAATATTATGTAAATTAACAAGAAGCCAGTCCTATATGTTATAGATTTAGCAATATTATTTTAAGCTGCCTGCTTTCTTAGACCCTAATAATAAAAAGCTTAAGATATCTGGAATGCCCTTAAAGAGTGCTGGATTAATATATATCTTAGACTCCTAGACTAGATAGTTTATAATGCTAGAAGGAATTTCGCTTCTAGTGAATTTAGGCATTTAGCTTGACTGTTGTTAATTAATATTAACAAAGTTTTTATTAAGGCTTATAATAGCATTGGAAAACTTAAGCAATATTATGCCCCTCTTTACAGAGTATATAATATTATTAAGACTAAAGCTAACAATCTTCTCTTAAAAGAGCAGATACTTTAAATAGCTATTAAAGCAGTTAATAACTCTGCTAGTCTAAATAGTCTTATTCCCACCCTCTTAGTCTTTAGAACCTATTTAAGAATAATAAATAATTCCCCCCTAAGCTTTATAGTTGCCTAAAGAGCTAAGATACTTTAAAAAGCAATAGATAAAGCAAGACATAGTCTTGTAAGGCGCTAAGTCTATAATGCTCTTAATACCTATAACGGCCTAATAACCCTACCTATACATACTCTTCCTTTAAATTCTAATATATAAGTTTATTATAAAAAAGGCAGATAGACTAGCCCTTATAAGCTTCTCTTAATAGAAGGAGAGACTTGTATTATTAAAATGCCTTATAGCCTTACAAAGTTTTAGTCTATGGTTATTAAACCATATATAACCTCGCCAGAGGTAGAATCTTCTTATAAGAAAGACCTGGTTTATAAGGAAGACCTGGTTTAAGATAATAAAAATTATAAAAACCCCCCTAATAACCTAATAACTCTACTATAAAAAGGACATGGAAGACCCTAGAAATACCCTTAAGCAGAGGCTTTTCTTATTAAGAAAGAAAAGGCCGATTTTTAACTTGTAATTAAACTCTGTACGTAAGGAAAAATTAATATACCCGGAGAACCTTTTAAACTCTCTGATAAAGTAGAGATTAATGCTTTGCTAGTAAGGAATATATTCAAATTTGTGAAATTTAACCCGTAAAGGCATAGAGGTAAAAGACTCTTTAGCTTGTAGATAGTAAGAGAAGTTAAAGGCAAGGTAACTAACTCCTTATATAAAAAGTCATAATATGTTATTTAAGGCTATAGCAACCATAGGAAAGAGGTTATTCTTATGCAGTCCCTAATAATTTAGAAAGCTAGTTAAAGGCTTATTATTGCCCTTGCTCCCTTATTAAAAAAGGAAGGCATTATGGTTTAGCTAAGGGATATTACCTAAGTATATATACAGTTACAGACAAAGCTTAATTATATAATTCTTGTAAAGCTTTTAGTATAAATTACACACCTTTACCCGCTAGATGTTATTATGGTTGTAATTAAGCTGCTATATGGAATAGCAGAGGCTAGTACACATTAGTAGTTAACGTATTTTAATTATTATTATTAGAGACTACAGATAATAACCTTTATATATAACCCTTATTTGCTTATTTCTTCTAGTAAAAGCTTATGTTTTAGAATTATTAGAATGCAGACTAATAATACCTTAGGACTTAGTAATGCTAAGTTTTTTAATTATAAAGAGATTAAGTTAAAAAACGCCGAATTCCTTGTAAAGCTAAAAGAGAGGTTAATGATTTTAATACTATTAATGTTTAATGGTTGTATTTTAAGCAAAGTTGATAATAATACCTTCTTTTTACAACAAAAGGCATAAGGAAGGAAGCTATTACAAGTTAATAACCCGACCAACCGAGTGAAATATATCGAATAGCAAGCATAAGGAGTGTACATTACTTTAATATGTTAACCTGAAGCATCTTACGATCTTTCCATTACTGCCTAAGTTTAATATCCAGAATCTGATGATGTTTTAAGGCTTAATAAAAGACTTTAATGGTAAATTAATAATTAAGACTGTGAACTTTAATATATATCTCTCTTGCTAGAAAACGCTGCTTTTTATGTTTTTATTAATAGTTCTTTTGCAAACAATAAAGACCTTAGCTCTTAATTAGGCTATGTAATTATCCTAGGTAATAAAAGGAAGGATAATAATATTTCTGAATTCACCCTTAGAGGAAATATCGTGATATATAGCTTAATAAAATCTAAAAGAGTTATGAGAAGTACATTAGCTTTTAAGCTATATAAAATGGTTTAAGGTGTTAATATTGCCTATGTAATAAGCACTACTCTGAATATTATTACTAACTGAATTAATAAGCTAAGAATTCTAATAATTATATGCACTAACTCTTTCTCACTATATAAGTGTATTATTAAGCTAGGGACAACAAAGGAAAAGAGGCTAATAATTAATATTATGGCTTTATAGCAGTTATATAAAAGGAGGGAAGTAGCTAAGATCTTCTAGATTAATAGCAATAATAATCCTATAAATGTAATAATAAAAGCTTTACTAAACAAAGCTCTTAAGACCTTTATAACGAAGAATAAAGCCTGAATTTATATAAAAGGATAGGTTAAAAGACCTATTACAAGAATTGCCACAGGAGCCGCTACTAGAGCCGCCGAAGATTAGAAAAGTCCTAATTCCCTACCAAATTTAACAACAAATTAAGCACCCGATAAAGAGCTTAAATTCAATAAATTCGAACGCGATTATAAGCGCCTAATTTGGTAGGATTGAACGTGGGAATTACACTCTTTGACCCCCCCCCCACAACACTCTGTAGCCCTCACAACCATTCGACCTGGACCAACAAAAGTCATTCATTTGAAGGATGTTTTTTTTTTTTTCGCTTTATTACTTGTTGGTTAATATCTGATTATTAGGGCGTTTTATGCATTTTTAAAGCGATTCCTCTTCTTCTTTAATAAAGAGAGAATTTGCGAGTATTGGAATCGCTTATATAAATAATAGAAGGGATACACTATATTAACTAGGAATTATAAGTCGCATATAGAATGCACGCACCCTAATTAGCTGGATTACAGGTTATGTAACCTAAGGGCTGTAACGTAGCTACAACACTATACCTCTGTATTATAGCCTACTTCTTCCCCTCTTTTACAGATATAAATAAATTAAATATTAAACCCCCCCCCCCCTTACATTTGTGCTGCAGCATACTTGTAACCTGAGTGTTACCAACATATAAAAAGCACTATAATTTTAGGGATAGCTTTAAGTACCTTATTATAAGCCTCTTACTATCTTACTTATATAGTAGGTTTATAACTTACTTATATTAGGCTACTTAGGGTAAAATACTACCTTTTAGGCACTATATAGGGATTACTACTAGAATAGAATATTAAAGAATATAGTATAGTATATATAAAACTACTATTACTTTAATAAGTATAAGAGCTAATAACTTTATTAGAGTTTATTAAAGCCTATACTATCTATAGACTATTACTAGTTATAAATCTCTATAGATTTTATAATAAAGCTTTTAGTATATAATAAGGTATTACTATGCTTCCTAATAGTTATTATAAACTATCTCTTAAAGTATATATAGCTAAAGGCAATAATAAGTATAGTAGCTAAAGTGTATATAGAACGGTTTAAATATTACTAGTAATGTTTTTATAAATTCCCTTACTAGATTATCTTTAATTATAGTTTAAATTAGCTTAGTTGCTTTTAAACCATACTTTATAATTAAATAGAAATTAAGTAACTACTATTTATATTTTATTATCTATAAATAAACAGTAGTATAAAATAAGTAAATTAAAAGGTATAAGCAGTTTTATAAGTAGTTATTACTTTCTTATAATATAACTAGGCTAACTATTCACTAGTATATTAAATAGCACTTAATAACTAGATCTTTATAGTAACTAGTATAAGTATAAACTAAGCACTAAAGGGCTTTAATATTAAATTAGTTTAGTATGTATTAAATAAGACTAAAAGCCTAACCTTACCTAAGGGAAAAGCTATATTATTCCTAGAATATATTTAAGAGGAAATAGTAATAGCATAAGCTATAATTAACTTTATATAATAATATTAATAGGATATAGTAAATATTTCCTAGTGCCTAGTAAAGCATTACTAAATAGGGGATTTTATATAGTTAAATCTTTATTATATAAAGATAAACTATCATAGCTAAAAACTTAACTATGTAAAGGTAAAATATAAGGTCTTAAATATACTAACTCTGCTTACTATTTATTTAAATATTCTATAAGAAATATACTTAGTTTTTTATATAAACCTTATTAAAAGGGTAGCTTTTAATCTACTACTATTATAATAGCTAGCTAATTCTAAACTAGGCCTAATACTCTTGCTTTATAAAGATAATATGGATTTAGTAAAATATAAGGTTAAGGAAATAATAGTAATAAGAAATGCCTAAGAATAGGGTAATTAACAGGATGTATTAGTTAAATAAGCAGGTTATATTTAGCTAATATAAGAACCCTTAGAAAGTTTTTTAGATATAGTAGTACTAGAGTAGTATAAGGCATAATAAGGTAATATATATAGTAATAATAGGCCCAAGAGAAGGTATCTTAGGGGTAAGAAGGGGGCTATATAATGGATACAAGCTTAAAGCTTAGATTTATATAGCTGAAAAGTAGAGGGCTTTATATAAGCAATACACAAGCAGCTTAGGCCCTAGTTATATATATAACTATAAAGGAAGGGTTACTAAAAGTAAATAGATCTTTTCCTTCTTTTTCTCTTTATAAATAATATTCTTATTTAAGTCACTAGCTTTGCAGTCGCATTCTAGTGAGACCATAACAGGTCTTAAAAATACTAACTCTACTTACTATTTATTTAAATATTTTATAAAGAATATACCTAGTTTTTCATATAAACCTTATTAAGAGGGCAGCTACTAATCTGCTCTTATTATAATACCTAGCTAATTTTAAACCAGGCTTAACACTCCTACTTTACAAGAATAATTTAGATTTAGTAAAATATAAAATTAAGAAAATAATAATAGTAAGAAATACCTAGGGTTAGGGTAACTAATAGAATATATCAGTAAAGTAGGCGGGATATATCTAGCTAATATAAGAACCTTTAGAAAGTTTTTTAAATATAATAGCATTAAAGCATTATAAGGTATAATAAGGTAATGTATATTATAATAACAGGCCTGTATAAGGGGCAACTTAATTACTAACTATAACACTTTACTTTAACACTTAAATAGTAAGAAAGGGGCTATATAATAAATTTAAGCTTAAAGCTTGGATTTATATAGCTAGAAAGTAAATAGCTTTATATAAGTAATATATAAGCAGCTTAGGCCTTAGTTATATATATAACTATAAAGGCAGGGTTACTAAAATTAAATAAACCTTTTCCTTCTCTTCTTCTTTATAAATAATATTCTTATTTAAGTTACTAGCTCTGCAGTTGCATTCTAGCAAGACCATAACAGATATAGCTTTTTTATTACTTTCTTAAGTTCTTAATTTAACTTTTTTTCTTTATTAGCTTATATATTAATATTTTAAATTTAGGTATACTATGGTTTAGGCTAATAATACTAATTACTTATTGTTGGGAACGCTC